>AWOL01S0046515.1:12405-30935 GCA_000715115.1 Nicotiana otophora | reverse complement strand
TTAAGTTGAAAAGGTTTTGTGGTGCTGAGGTAGATTAATTAGTACAAAGGTTTTATGGTGCTCGGGCGTTTTGGGTTGAACAATGCACCGATGTGTAAATGAAACCTTTTGCCGAAAAAAGGGTCATTTCTGCGACCACTATGCAGTCGCAGAATCACTCTACGGACCGCATAATGGTCGCAGAGTGGATCAGGAGAGGGGCAAGTGTGGAGAAAAATTTGCGGCGCATTATGCGGTCGCAGATCAGTTATGCGATACATTATACGACCGCAGAACAGGTCTGCGGACCGCATACTGAGGCAGCCTTGCCCAGTTTCGGAGGCCACATTTCGCGGCCATTTCGCGAGCCACAAAAGCATTATGCGGTCGCATATGCGACCGTAGAGTGTGTTTCAGGACTTAATATTTTATGGTTTTATAAACTCAACCCCATTCTTATAAAACACTATTGGGGATAATTTTAAAGGGTTTCATCTGATATTTTAGATAGAAGTGAGACCATTTTAAAGAGAGAAAGTGAAGACTTAATCATTTATCCATCAATTCTTGTTCAAGGTTTGAAGATTTCACAAGGATCTTGCCAGGGCTTCAAAGAGGTAAGAATTTATTTCCCCAATTCTTTAATTTTGGGTTTGGAGTAAAAGATAGGTGATTAAGAGTATGATTCTTGGGTGTGAGAGTATTAGTTATACATACACATACCAATAAGGTTTGTGAAAAGATTATTGAGTTCAAATGGGTAAAGATTGAGTTGAAAATGGTAGAAATCTTCAAGGACTTTAACTTAAGCTTTGAGGGCCGAGTTGATGTCGGAATTTGGTGAAATGTATATGATTGGACTCGTAATTGAATGGGTTGTCAGATTTCGTAACTATTGCCGGATTTCGAGATGTGGGCCCCGCAGACGATGTTTGAGTTAATTTTGGATTTTTATTGAAAAATGAAGTATTTTTTGATGAACTTGATTCTAATAATTTTTGTTGACTGTATCAAATTATTTTGGCTAGATTTGAGCTATTCAGAGTTGGATAATCGAGAAAAAGGCCTACTAGTGGATTAAATTGGAGCAAATAGAGGTAAGTGACTTGTCTAACCTTGTGTGGGAGAAATTTCCCTTGGGATTGGTATTAATGTGATAATTGTAATGTGATGAAAGTCGTGTGTGTGTACATGGCATAAATGTGGAATACTATGTCCTTAAATTGTGTAGATCACTATTTCAAATTAATTAAATTATTTTATCTCCTTATATTCTTCGTCATTGATCTAATTTTTATACTTTGAGCTTGTTTGGCGTTTTCCTGCTAATTGTTTTACCTGTTTAGTTGAAACTTGGTTTCTTTTATTCTGTGCATTATTTGAAGGTTGATTTCTTAAATGTAAATATTATTAATATGATGTATTTGATATTTTTAATTTGGTACGGAGGCAACGTATTAAAAAAATTGAAATATTATTTTTGCTGAATTATTTATTTTCGAATATTTTGTGAGATTTTGTACTCAATTTGATTGGGCCGTGAGCTCCCTGTTGTAGAAATTATTGTTGATGTTGCTTATTTTGGAAAATTGAATCATTTGAGCACTTGAGGTGCAAATTTGTGATATATTGTGATATTGATACGCATGCGGTGGTATAAGGTTTGGGTGTCGAAACGCATGCGGTGAGATAAGGGTGGCTTGATATGTGTGGCTAGTAGGGGAACTACTATAAGCCATACGGTGTGATAAGGGCGGCTAAAACGCGAGATTCTATTTCGGGAAAAATATTTTTCTTTAAAATTAAATGTGAAGACTCCCGCGGTGATATAAGTAAATGAGATATTGTGAATTTATTTATAATTTGGGACTACAAGGCGGTATTTCGGGAGTGCCCTTGTTGATATTGATTTATGGTCGCAGTTGCCTTTGATTATTGTTGTGATTTTCTTAAAGTTGAAAAGAATTTTGTTTTGTTTCCATGAGGTATTATTTGCCATTATTTTGAGTAGTTAATTGGTGACATACTACTTACTTGATACATTTCCAATGTCATTTCATTTTTATTATTTTGTTAAACATTTCATCTTGTCTTTTATTATTCCAGTAGGGCTTGACCTGACCTCGTCACTACTCTACCGAGGTTAGACTTGGCACTTACTGGGTACCGCTGTTGTGTAATCATGCTACGCTTCTACACATAAAATTCTAGATTCTAGGTTGAAATCTTGTTATAAGATGTAAAAGATTGAAAGAAAAGAGTTAGGAATCACTTACCTATGATTTGGGGAAGATTTGGTCTTTGAAAAATCGCCTCTTAAGATTTAGGGTTTTGCAAAATATGAAGAATAAATGAAAAATCCCGTCTAAGCCCCTTTTACTCAGTTACAGGTGTCGCAATTGCGACCTGAGCTTCGCAAATGCGAAGGAACAATCGCAATTGCGATGCCCTTCACAATCCCGCTCCCTTCGCAAATGCGAGGAAAGTGTAGCATTTGTGACCACTGAACCTCGCAAATCCGAGTAGATGTTCGCATTTGCGAACATGCCCTTCCCATACTCCCTTCGCAATTGCGAAGGTAACCTCGCAAATGCGAAGGTAACCTCGCAAATGTGAGAACTGCAGACCCTGTTATGCTCCCATTTGCGATGCCTGATTTCGCATTTGCGAGATCAGAGGCCTGCAACAGGTTCAATTATACCAGCAAAATTTTCTAAGTTCAAAATATTTTGTGGCCTATCAGAAACTCACCCGAGCCCTCGGGCTCCAAATCAAACATGCACACAAGTCTAAAAATATCATACGAACTTGCTCGCGCGATCAAATCGCCAAAATAACACCTAGAACTACAAATTTAGTACCAAATCAAATGAAATTCTCAAGAACACTTTAATATTCATATCTTCTCAACTGGACGTCCGAATCACGTCACATCAACTCCTTTTCTCGACACATTTCACAGACAAGTCTTAAATATCATAATAAACCTGTACCGGGCTCCGAAACTAGAATACGGACCCGACACTAACAATGCCAAACATCAATCAATTCTTAAAAACAATTAATTTTTAGACTTTTAATTTTTATCAAAAATTCATAACTTGAGCTAGGGATCTCCGAATTCGATTCTGGGCATACACCTAGGTCCATAATTCGATATGGACCCACCGGTGCCGTCAAAGTACGGATCCGGGCCCGTTTACCAAAAACATTGACCGAAGTCAACTAAAATTAACTTTTTAAGGCAAAAATTCTTATTTTCATTAGTTTTCAACATAAAAGCTTTTCGGAAACGTTTCCGGACTGTGCACGCAAATTGAGGAAGGTAAAATGAGATTTGTAAGGCTTAAGAGCTCATATTTGAGTTCTAAGACATAAGATGACCTTGTGGGTCATCACATTCTCCACCTGGCTAGTCTCCACTTCTAACGGCCTGACCTTCACCTCTAATAGTCTGGCCTCTACCTCTGGCTATCTGACCCCTGCCTCTGGCTGGCTGAGCAGGTGGTGCAGCAACTGGTGCCGGGACCATGGCATGAGAACTATGATGCTGTGAGCTGCCCGTTACCCAAGGACAAAATCTAGCAAAGTGCCTCGAATCACCACAAGTATAACATAACCTCGGCTGTTGTGACTGCTGACCCTGTCGACCTGAATAACTACCCTGATAACTCTGGGGTGGAGGTGCACTAATAGGAGCTGGTGGTTCACTGTAGGCTAGCTGGCATCTGAGGGCCACGACTACCTGAGGCACCGTGGGATGCCTGGAGTGCTGAATGAAATGGCCTGGGAGGATGGACTCTACCAAAAGTACTCCTGCCTTTAGATGAGGCACCGCTGAACTCACTAGAATGACGAGGTCTCTTGTCATACCCCTGACCTCCTTGAGTAAGAACCATTTCGACTCATCTGGCGACATTAGCAGCCGCCTAAGAAGAAATCTCACTCCTAGTCTCCTTAGCCATTTGCAATTTGATAGGCTGAGCAAGTACATCAAAAAACCTCCTCACCCTCTCTCTCTCTCGGTGGGAAGCAGAAGAATAACATGACGGGAAAAATCCACAAAACGGTTCTCATACTGAGTAACAGTCATACTGCCCTGCTGAAGACACTCAAACTGACGGCGATGCTCCTCTCTCAATGTGATAGGCAAAAACTTCTCCATGAAGAGCTGAGAGAACTGGTCCCAAGTAAGAGCAGGCGACCCAGCTGGTCTGGTCAACAAGTAATCTCTCCACCATTTCTTGACGGAACCAGTCATCTGAAATGCAGCAAAATTGACCCCATTAATCTTTACCATACCCATGTTCCGTAGAACCTCATGACAGCTATCAAGATACTCCTGGGGATACTCTGAAGGAGCACCACTGAAGTGAACAGGAAAGAGCTTGGTAAACCTGTCCAATCTCCATAAAGCCTCAGAAAACATAGTTGACCCATCTCCGACCTGTGCCGCAATAACCGGCTGAACTAATCCGACTGGCAGAGCTGCTGGAGTCGGATACTGGGGAGCTATTTGCTCTGGAGCGGGAGTGTTGGGAGTCTAGGCTCATCCTCCAACCTGAGTGACTGCTGGTGCCATGGGAAATGTGCCAGTCTGGGCCACACTCTCCATAAGGCCCACCAAACGGACCAAAGCGTCCTGAAGTACTGGGGTGGCAATGAACCCCTCCGGAACCTGAGGTGGTCCGGCAGGAACAGTCTGGGCTGGAACCTCCTCGTTGAGCTCAATCGGAGGCTCCACTGTTGGGGCTACTGCTCGGGCCCTAGGCTGAGCCCTGCCCTTGCCTCTGCCTCTGGCACGGCCTCGGCCTCGACCTCTGACCCACGAAGGAGCTGCCACTGGAGGCTCTGGCTGCCGCTCAGCTGAGGAAGCGGTACGTGTTCTCGCCATATGCAAGAGTAGAAGAGTTCAATAAGTATTGAGAAAGCAAAATCGCACGACAGAGAAGAATAGAAGTGAAACTTGTTCCTAAACTTCATAGCCTCTAGAAGATAAGCACAGACGTCTCTGTACTGATCCTCCAGACAATACTAAGCTTGCTCGTGAATCGTGAGACCTAAGCAACCTAGTGCTCTGATATCAACTATCACGACCCAAAATTTCTCACTGACGGGACCGTGATGGCGCCTAATATTTCACTTGCTAGGCAAGCCCATGTTAGAGAATCATTAAACCAATTCCTTATTTGCATTCATTAATTAACAATAATTAACTAAGATGAAATATAATAAGTGCGAAATATCATAAAATCGTATTAATTACTACCATCCGGATCTGGAGTCACAATTCACGAGCATTCTAGAATTTACTACAAGTAATAGTCTGAAAGAAATGCAAATGTCTGAATGAAAGAAATAGTATAACAGAAAAGATAGATGGGGACTTCAAGGTCTGTGAATGCCAACAAATATATCTTGAGTCTCCGGACAGTGGACCAATAGCATAATCTCGATCAACCCGAGCCGGTATCCAAATTTGCATAGAAAGTGTAGAGTGCAGTATCAGTACAACCGACCCCATGTACTGGTAAGTATCGAGCCTAACCTCGACGAAGTAGTGACGAGGCTAAGGAAAGGCACCTACAAATCAACCTGTACAATTTAACAGTGTATATACAAATAACAGAAATGAAGAACTAAACAGGAAATGTCGGGAGGGGAACATACTGAGGGGAATACAAGATAAAGAACTACAACAGAATGATCACCAGAGCAGTCAATATACCATGAATCAACAGGAATAGTGAATACAGTAAGGAAAAATGCACGGCATCACCCTTCGTGCTTTTACTCTCAATCTCACCATAAAATTAATAGAAACAACACGGCATCACCCTTCGTGTATTAACTCTCATATCATGGCACGGCATCAACCTTCGTGCATTAATACTCACAATATGGCACGACATCTCCTTTCGTGCATTAACACTCACAATATGGCATGGCATCACCCTTCGTGCATTAACACTCACAAGATGGCACAGCATCACCCTTTGCGCATTAACACTCACAAGATGGCACGGCATCACCCTTCGCATTAACACTCACAATATGGAACGGCATCGCCCTTCGTGCATTAACACGCACAATATGGCCCGGCATCACCCTTCGTGCATTAACACTCACAATATGGCACGACATCACCCTTCCTGCATTAACACGCACAATATGACACGACATCACCCTTCGTGCATTAACACTCTCCCATACCATAATGCAATGCATAAATAACAACAGGGAGATAGAATAACAAGTGCAACCCTTACTTCAACATTTGGTTCCATAATATCAATCTCAACTTTGAGATAAAAACTTAATTATCACCAGAAAATCCGTAAACATGATAAGAACGATAAATTGAACAACACTAGTATAACACGTAGCAATTAGGCATAGGAATGAGACAAAATAAGAAAAATAGAGAAACATGGAAAACAGATAAATTGGCTGCGCATAAGTACTCGTCACCTCACATATACACCGCTCATATGGATTTCACTTAGCAAGTAATCTAAGGCTCCTAATTCCCTTAAGTCAGGGTTAGATACAACACTTACCTCGCTCTGAATGCCATTTAATTCTCAATCACAGCTTTATTTTTGGAATTCACCTCCAAACCAGTCGTATCTATTCAAAAATGACTCAATAATATTAAATATTGCTAAAGGAATCAATTATATTGCGTAAGTTAAATTTTCCCAAATTATCCTCCAAAAAGTCGAAAAATCGACCCCGGGCCCGCTTGGTCAAAAATCGAGGTTCGGATCAAAATTCTTTTACCATTTACCCACGAGCCCGAATATGTAAGTAGTTTTGGAATCCGACGTCAAATTGGGGTCTAAATCTTGAAATTTCGAAATTCCTAAGTTCTACCCAAAAATTCTAATTTCACCATAACAATTCTAGATTCTAGGTTGAAATCTTGTTATAAGATGTAAAAGATTGAAAGAAAACAGTTAGGAATCACTTACCTATGATTTGGGGAAGATTTGGTCTTTAGAAAAACGCCTCTTAAGGTTTAGGGTTTTGAAACTATGAAGAATGAATGAAAAATCTCGTCTAAGCCCCTTTTACTCAGCTGCAAGTGTCGCAATTGCGACCTGAGATTCGCATATGCAAAGCTCGCAAATGCAAAGGAAGAATCGCAATTACGATGCCCTTCACAATCCCGCTGCCTTCGAAAATACGAGGAAAGTACCGCATTTGCGACCACTGAACCTCACAAATACGAGTAGATATTCGCATTTGCGAATATGCCCTTCCCAGACTCCCTTCGCAATTGCGAAGGTAACCTCGCAAATGCGAGAACTGCTAGCCCAGGCTTCTGATCACAATTGCGAAGAAATTCTCGCAATTGCGGACCCTGTTATGCTTGCATTTGCGATGCCTGATCTCGCAATTGCGAGATCAGAGGCCTACAACAGGTTCAGTTATACCAGCAAACTTTTCTAAGTTCAAAACATCTCATGGCCTATTCGAAACTCACCCGAGCCATCGGGGCTCCATACCAAACATGCACAAAAATATAAAAACATCATACAAACTTGCCCGCCGATTAAATCACCAAAATAACACCTAGAACTACGAATTTAGCACCAAATCAAATGAAATTCTCAAGAACACTTTAATATTCATATCTTCTCAACAGGGCGTCCGAATCACGTCAAATCAACTCCGTTTGTCACCAAATTGCACATGCAAGTCTTAAATATCATAATGAACATGTACCGGGCTCCGGAATCAGAATACGGAACCGGCACTAACAATGCCAAACATCAATCAATTCTTAAAAACAGTTAATTTTCAAACTTTTAGTTTTCATCAAAAATTCATAACTTGAGCTAGGGACTTCCGAATTCGATTCCGGGCATACGCCCAGGTCCCATAATTCTATACGGACCCACCGGGACCGTCAAAGCATAGATGCGGGCCTATTTACTAAAAATGTTGATCGAAGTCAATTAAAATTAACTTTTTAAGGCAAAACATTTTATTTTTATTAGTTTTCAACATAAAAGCTTTTCGGAAACCTGTCCGGACTGCACACGCAAATCAAGGAGGGTAAAATAAGATTTGCAAGGCTTAAGATCTCAGATTCGAGTTCTAAGACATAAGATGACCTTTTGGGTCATCACAATTTATGGCCATAGTTGTCTTGATTAGTTGTTGTGATTTTCTTAATGTTGAAAGGAAATTCTATTTTTTTTTCACGAGATATTATTTACCATTATTTTACGTAATTAAATGGTGACATACTACTTGATTCATTTTTAATGTCATTTTATTTTACTTTATTGTTAAGCATTTTACCATGCCATTATTATATTCTAGTAGGGCCTCACCTGACCTCTTCACTACTCTACCGAGGTTAGGCTTGGTACTTATTGGGTACCGATGTGGTGTACTCATATTACGCTTCTGTACATCATTTTGTGCAGATCCAGGTACATCTTGCCAGCCTAGACATCAGTGAGTTACCTGGGCACGGAGACTTCGAGGTATATCTATCAGCGTCCGCAGACTCCGGAGTCCCCTTCTATCATTTTTATGTTGTTTCCTTATTTGTTTTTTAGACCTTGATATATAGAGACATTGAGAATAAATTCGTAGAAGCTTGTGACTTATTTCTACCGAGTTTTGGGAGTTGAAATTGTTTGAATTGTAGTTTATTTATTTCAGATATTTATTATTATTCTACATTGATAGGCTTACCTAGTCTTAGAGACTAGCTGATATCACGACATCCTACGAAGGGAATTTGGGGTCGTGACATATTTGCATCGAGCAAATTTATCTCGATTTAATAAAATAAAATAAAAATATATGTTAATTAATTTTGAAATGCTAATATGCAATGATGGATCTAGAACATTTAAGTTACAAATGCTCATTTGCCTTCCTAAAATTGTTATTGATCATCGAAGAGTGTTGAGTCGTTCGATTTGTATGTCAATACTCATTTTTATATGATAACTAGATGTGTGTTGCCCGGGTTAAGCCCGGGCCCGACATATTCGTTCATAAAATATGAAATACATTAACACGTTTTACTTTTACTTAATAAAAAGTGAAGAAGCCACCGGTAAAAGAACGCATAAAAAGTAACATAGAAATGCCAAAAATATGTGAGCTTCTTGAGGAAATGTGCACCGTTAAAGAGAGGAAGCACCCTAAGTATTACACCCTGTTTTGTCCAATTTAACTTACACAACACAAAACTATATGCATCAATGGACTCTAATCTAGCATTCAAGACATGCTCCAGAATCGGCATCAGTTAGCCTCTCGCCCTCTGTCCATATCCCTGCAAAATATTTAAAAGAGCATATAAGTTGTTTTTTTTCTTTTTTTAAAATGCCTCCCAAATTATGAGGATCTATAGTGTTTCCACACTTCTCCTCCAAGGTGACTCAAACCCAGGACCCAACTGTCGTAGGCGGAAGTGTTTTTACCAACTGAGCAAGCCTCACTTGTCAGCATATAAGTTGTTAGTTCCTTAAATAATCAACTTTCATTGGCTAAGCATGCTTGAAAACTTTAAGCATTTATATGCTTGTTTAATATATATATTCAGTCATTCTTTAAGTATTATGTGGTCCATCTTCATCTGTTTCATAAAGTTTCATTTCTTGGAGCTAATAGATTTTATTTCAATTTTTTGTCATGTCTCATTACATAAGTAAGTATATCGTTTCCGCACCTATATATTTTCAAGAAATACAAGATCTGTTGGCCCATCCTGTCTCTTTGTACAAGAAGCAAAAGAATTGATGTGGTTATCTAGTAAATTTTTCTGTTTCTAAAAGTATAAAACACTGAAAAACAAGAAAAGATCTAACATATCTAAGACAGCAAAATTTACTCTTTCTTATTTCCTTTTTGAAAAGGTAAATAGACAAACTTTCTTACATTTGATCAGTTATTTTTTGCTCATTCATTGATTCTTTAGTATTACCTACCTCTCCCGCCATACAGAAAATACTAAGATATAGCTATTCTTTTACCCGTGCGCAATTCTTCCTCACATCCCTATATATTTGAATTTGGCTAAACTTCTTAGAAGTAACAAATGAATTACAGACCAGACTGTAGCCTAAGGTTCATATCCACACACAATCCAAAGTAGAATGCTAGGAGCACACACACAATCTCTTATTACAACAATCAATGGGTTAGGTGTCAGAAAGCTATAAGAGCGATTTGATTAATGCACTCTATATAAAGCAGTTAACAGATTGTTAAACAGAGATCCATACTAAGCTCCAGGTACTCTAATACCCGAAAAAGCCATATAAGAGACGTATATTCCTTACTAAGCTCCAGGTACTCCATGATAATATGTATATTCCTTTTCTCCATTACTAATGCTGCTCATGCAGCATCCATAAAATATTTATTGATGTCTCGGCCTAAATTTGTCACGACCCAAATTAACCCTCCGTAAGGTGTCGCGATCGCATCTAGTTTTTACGACTAGGTAAGCCTAATATTACGAAACATATAAAGAAAATACAACATTTTAAAGATAAACAACATATTGTGAATAGCCAAGAATAGTACCACTCGACACATACAAAATAATTTCCCAACACTCGGAATATCACTAAATCACAAGCTGCTATAATCTATGTAGCTCTATATAAAAGTATGAAGATAATAAAGAAAATCTCTATGCGAGGGAGTAGAAGGGGACTCCGAAGATCTGCGGACGCAAGAAGTAGAACCTTGAAGTCTCCTAAAATCAGCAGCACGCACTAACCCCGAGGCTGATAGCGCACCTGGATCTGCACACGAAAACATGTGCAGGGAAGGGCATGGGTATACCACAATAGTACCCAGTAAGTGCTAAGCCGAACCTCGATCGAGTAGTGACGAGGTCAGGTCAAGGCTCTACCGGAGTAAATATCATAAATTAAACAGTAAAAGATATAAGTAAAATTTACGGTAACACAATTAAAGAAATCCTTAAAAATTTAACAGTTAAGGGAGCCCTCAGCTCAGAATAAGGTAAACACAGTGGGAAATCTCCCGGGATACCGTCCTGTAGTTCCAAATGAATATGCAGTACAAGAGGATCTCCCGGAATACGCCCGTAGTCCCAAAATAAATATGCAGTGCTGGGGGATCTCCCGAAATACGTCCATAGTCCCAAAGTAAATATGCAGTGCTGGGGGATCTCCCAGAATATGTCTGTAGTCCCAAAATAAATATGCAAGACATGAGGATCTCCCGAAATACGTCCGTAGTCCCAATTTAAATATGCAACGCAAGATAAAATGGCAGGTATGACATCGAGTTATACGGTTTATACTGAACACAGATAAGGAAAGTATGGACTTAACTAAGCATGGCGCATAGAATGTCAAATGGGCAGTTAAAACACGTAAGCATGTTCCTCTAATCTAAGCTACACAATTAAACGTATTAGTGCAATTTAATAAGGGAAAGCAGTTTATGAATTAGAAAGGAAAAAACGGATTTTTGCAATAATAGCCCATGTACGTACTCGTTACCTCACGTATGCGGCGCCCACACATCAATTAATATCAAACATCTTAAGGGAAAAGTCCCCAACACAAGGTTAGGCAAGTCACTTACCTCGAACCGCTCAAATCACCACGATATCACATTATTGCCACGAGTATCTGACTCCAAATGGACTGAATCTATTCAAATTAGTTGCATGATGTAAATATAACTATGAGTAACTAATTTAGCTAATTAATTCGAAGCTAAAGCGTAAATTAGGAAAAACGGCCAAAATAAGTCTCCCCGGGTTCACGTCTCGAAATCGGGTAATGATTACAAATTATGAACAATCATTCACTCACGATTTCACTCGAACAAAAATCATCTAAATCCGACGTCAAATTCCCATTCAAACCTCAGATTTTTAATTGGAGAACCTTTTCCCCCATTTCCAAACTTCTACCCTCAATTTCATTAATTAGACGAGGAAAACAAAAATAAATTAATGTATTATGATTAAAATAGAGTTAGAATTAGTTACCCAATAGTTCTCCTTCAAAATCCCTCGAGAAATTGTCTCCCATCGAGCTCTAAATCGAATTTTGTGTTATGAAATTTCAAATTCTCGAAATCCTCTTTTCTGCCCAACGATTTCCGCACCTGCGGAACTAGGACCGCACCTGCAGTCACACACCTGCATACAATCTATCGCAGGTGCGAAGTACACTTACTTGGGCTGGGTCTGCACCTGCGCGCATGAGTCTGCACCCGCGGATGTGCTTCTGCGCTCAATCGATCGCTTCTGCGGAACCTTGGGTCCTTCTCACCTCCGCATCTGCGATTGCCTTCCGCAGATGCAGCTCCGCTCCTGCGGCTCACTCGTTGCATCTGCGACCACTGACTCCCTGGCCTAAAAGCGCACCTGCGATCCCAGCTTTTCTTCTGCGAGGCTGCACCTGCGGACTCCCCACCGCAGGTGCGAAAACACTAGAACCAGCAACTCCAAAAATTCCTCTAAGTCCAAGTTCATTCCGTTAAGCATCTGAAACACACCCGAGGCCCCCGGGACCACAACCAAACATACCAACCAATCCTAAAACACCATACGAACTTAGTCGAGCCTTCAAACCACATCGAACATTACCAAAATCATGAATTAAGCACGGATTCAAGCATAAAAATTTAAAATTTTCTAAATTCTGCAAACGACGCTGAAACACGTCAAATATAGTCCAAATGACCTCACATTTTACACACAGGCCACAAATAACACTACGAACCTACAGCCACTTTCGGAATTCCATTCCGAGCTTGATATCAAAATTTTTACTATCGGCCGAAATCGCCGAAAAACTAACTTTTGTCAATTCAAGCCTAAATCTATTACATACCTCCAAAACACATTCCGGACGCGCTCCTAAACCCAAAATCACTCAACGGATCTAATGCAGGCGACGGAATTTTATTTCGGATCCGTCTTCACATAATTCTGACTACGGTCCAAACTCTAAGGTTTAAACTCACAACTATGGAATAAGTGTCCCAAAATCTCTGAATTCCACAACCAATCACTTTGGCAAGTCCCTAAAGCAGAAACAAATATGGGAAAAGCAGATATTAGGGGATCGGGGCTCTAATTCTCAAAACGACCGGCCGCGTTGTTACAAAATTAGACAAAACTTTTCATAATCAAAGTGGTGCTGTCACATAATAAAGATAACAACTGCAAATGGGAATTCATTTTTCCTGTAACGAAATTCAAATCTATCTTATCATGTAGAAATATTTTCAAGACAGGAGTCACCATTATTTGTATCAATATTTCTAACTCAAAACTATATGTTCTCCTTTTCTTTTGATAAAGATTAACTCTTTTAAACTATGATATTCTTATCTGAAATTATCAATGACAATGAAATACTAAAATAGCGAACAAATATTTCAACTTTGCATCTCTCTATATTTAAATTTCAATACACCATAATGGTTGACACAACAACAATGCACCCTTCAAAGAAAACTACTGAAGATTTAAGAGAAAGGGAACGTTGAGATTTTAAACTTCTTTTTGAATAAAAGAGTGATGTTCCAACATTGTTATTACCAAAAAATCACAAAATAAAATAAAGTGAATGAGGCTTCAAAGATATCCTTGAAATTTCATTTTCTTTTATGTTACTTTCTCACATAAACTTGCGATTCAACAATCACTATTGGATGAAGCTGCAAAATTTGTTGTAAGACACCAGACAAATTTTGTCTATTAGGATTACTTATAGTTCTAATTGAACTCATTAGCTTCTTGGATTTGCCTACCAAGAATTTTATTTGTCATGCTTGTTGCTCTCCTTTTCATTTATCTTCTCTGACTTTGTATCTATATTGATGTTGTATACGGTCAAAATAGATTTTGGTCTTCCTACGTTCGATCGAGTTCGAATGATAATCAACTTGAGTGGGATTTTGGGATGAGTTCCAAAGGCAGTACAATCGAGCCTCGAGCCCGAAGGCTGGTCGAGGACTCGACTCGATCCTTTCTAGACCCCGTAACTAAATTAGTCCGCAAGGCATTGCTTCAAGGTTAGAAATGCGCTACGCCTACCCCGGAGGTCGAACTCGAGCCAAAACCGAGAGCTCGACCCAATAACGAGTCTGAGCTGGTGTCGAGCTTACAGACAAGAGTTGTTATAATCGCACTAAGAAAAGGGAATCTTGGCGGGAATCAAGGAAGAGACAATTTATCATGGGTCCTCCATTGTATGCTTTATTTTATTATAAATGAAGTAGGATCCCTCTATTATAAAAGGAGGGGGGGTTTCTTGTAAGATCAGAGGCACAATACACTGTAACAAAAGATCACTTCATATATTTATTCCTTGGCTCGCTATTTCTATTCTCATAGCCAAGAACATTCGTATCTCTATTTCTCTATATGATTTGTGTCGAATTATATCGCATATCCTTAGAACCATACACAAATTTAATGTTATCTTATTTTTCGGGTAAACAGTTTGGCGCCTACCGTGGGGCTAAGGATAATAGTGGTTGTTTGATATAAATCTGCAGTACACGCCAATTTACAACTTCGAATCAACAATGGCTTTACTTATCGACCATGAAGCCGGCTTTCAAGCTGATACCAACAACTTGGTACCCGGGGCGGGAAGGCCACTTGACGATGGCACTGAGGCTCGAATCAAAGTACCAGAAATTTGAGCCGAAGTACCTTTAGATGTCAATTCGCAAGTGGCTCTTGAGGCTAACCAACATTCCGAACCGAAAAAGGCATTCAAGGCGGCACCCGATCCGTAGCTCGAGACACCCATAACGTGGGGGAAATCGGAGTCAGCTTGCAAATAATCTTCGATATGTTACAAGCCCAACAAGTAGCGATAGCTTAGTTGCAGAGCCAAACTCATATACAAAGAAGGTCGGATCCTAATCCGCTTCGAGAAATCACCCCAGAACGGAGCCCGCCATAGTCAAATCCAACGGGCAAAAATCTAGGACCACTCCCTAAATTACTAAATGGCTCGAGGAAATCACAAAATGACTCGAAGCTAACGACAAGAAAGTGAAAAAATACAATGCCAGGGTTGATCAGATCCCGGGAGCTCCGCCAATGATAAAAGGGCTGGATTCAAAAAAATTCATACAAAAGCCTTTTCCCTCGAGTGCGGCCCCAAAACCAATCCCCAAAATAATTTGTATGTCCGATATTCCCAAATATAACGGTACGACCGATCCTAACGAACACATCACCTCTTACACATGTGCCATCAAGGATAACGATTTGGAGGATGATGAGATCGAATCCGTGTTGTTGAAAACATTCGGGGAGACCCTCTCGAAGGGAGCAATGATCTGGTATCATAATCTACCGCTAAATTCCATCGATCTTTTTTCCATGTTAGCAGATTCGTTCGTAAAGACACATGCTAGTGCCATAAAGGTTACAACAAGGAAATCAGACCTCTTCAAAGTAAAGCAAAGGGGTAATGAAATGTTGAGGGAATTCGTATCCCGATTTTAAATGGAACACATGGAATTGCCACCGGTCACAAATGATTGGGCCTTACAAGCCTTCACCCAAGGGTTGAACGAGCAAAGTTCGACAGCATCACGTTGGCTGAAGCAAAATATGATCGAGTATCCAGCAATAACTTGGGCAGATATACACAACCGATATCAATCAAACATTAGGGTCGAAGATGACCAGTTGGGAGCTCCGTATGGACCCGTGCATCAGAACAGGACAACTACTAAAAACCAAAGGGAGATCGACAGAGAACAAAGGTCGAACAGAGATCGATATCAACCATATATCACAGATCGGATGAACAACGGTTCAACACGCAATACAGTTTAGAACAATCGAAGGATTGATCGAGGGCAAAATTCTCGGGGACTTATGAGAAAGAGCGGCTTTGATAAATATGCCGATCTTATTGAAGCACCTCGATTATCAGTGTATAACTTCAGCATTGATGCATCCGCCATCGTGTCGTCTATCGGACGCAACAAAGACACTAAATAGCCTCGACCCATGCAGACCGATCCTGCCCAAAGGAATCACAATCAAATGTGTGAATATCATGGCACCCATGGCCACAGAACGGAAGATTGCAGGCAACTAGGAGAGGAAATAGCCCGCTTATTTAACAAAGGGCACCTTCGTGAATTTCTGAGTGATAGGGCGATGAACCATTTTAAAAACAAGGATTTCGCCAAGAAAAACGAGCAAGAAGAACCGCAGCACATCATTCACATGATCATCGGCGGTGCCGATACCCCTCAGGGACCAGTGGTTAAACGCACTAAAACATCGATTGTGAGCGAAAAGCGATCTCGAACTCAAGATTACGCACCCATAGGGACTTTGTCCTTTGATGATGAAGATGCAGAAGGAGTCATTCAACCTCATAACGATGCACTGGTAATATCCGTACTCATGAATAAAACTAAAGTTAAGCGTGTGTTGATCGATCCAAGTAGCTCGGCCAACATCATCAGATTGAAGGTCGTAGAACAGCTCAGCCTGCAAGACCAGATCGTACCCATAACTCTGGTTCTAAACGGATTCAATATGGCATGTGAAACCACCAAAGGCGAGATAATCCTATCAATAAACGTGGCCAGAAATATCCAGGAAACGAAGTTTCACATGATCGAAGGCGACATGAGATACAACGCCCTTTTCGGAAGGCTATGGATCCACAATATGAGAGTTGTACCTTCGACCCTACACCATGTCCTCAAATTCCCAACATCGAGGGGCGTCAAGATAATGTACGGAGAACAACCAGCCGTAAAAGAAATGTTCATCGTCGAGAAAATGAAATCAATATCCTCGCCTTCGCCGATAAAGGGATCGGGCTCAGAAGGAGAACGTGACACCAAATAGCAATCATAGATGTCGGCTTCGACCCAGCCAGATAACCAGAAGATCGAAGAAGATGATGGTCAAAGGGTCCCTCGATCTTTCATGATTCCCGATGACTCCGACGCCACCAAATCAACAATTGAGGAACTAGAGCAAGTCACACTAATCGAGCACTGGCCCGAGCGAAAGGTATACTTGGGAACGGGGTTGAGCCCTGAACTCAGGAAGAGACTTATTCAATTTCTTATCGATAACATCGATTGTTTTACCTGGTCACAATTAGATATAACATGGATCCCACCAGACATAACGACGCATCGGCTAAGCTTGGATCCTAGGTTCAGACCGGTGAAGCAAAAGAGAAAACCCCAGTCCGAGAAAAAGCACGCATTCATAAAGGACGAGGTAACCAAACATCTCAAGATAGGGTCCATTCGGGAGGTGAAATATCCCGAATGGTTAGCCAATGTAGTTGTAGTGCCTAAAAAAGGGAATAAACTTAGAATGTGTGTGGACTATAAGTATTTGAAAAAATCATGCCCCAAAGATTCCTTTCCGCTTCCCAACATCAATCGCATGATCGATACCATGACCGGCCACCAGATCCTCACTTTTCTCGATGCCTATTCCGGGTATAATCAAATCCAAATGAACCAAGAGGACCAGGAAAAGTCTTCATTTGTCACCAAATATGGAACATATTGTTATAATGTGATGCTCTTCGGGCTAAAAATTGCAGGGTCTACCTACAAACGCCTAGTAAATAAAATGTTCGAAGAACGAATAGGTAAATCAAAGGAAGTTTATATTGATGACATACTAGTTAAGTCCCTGCGCTGAGAGGACCATTTGACCCATGTGCAGGAAACATTCGAGATTTTGAGGAAATACAACATGAAGCTCAACCCCAAAAATGTGCTTTCGGGGTCGGTTCGGGCAAGTTCCTCGACTCTATGGTGTCAAATCGGGGAATCGAGATTAACCCCGATAAAATCAAGGCCATCAAAGACATCACCATCGTGGACATCGTGAAAGCTGTACAAAGGCTAACAGGACAGATTGCAGCCTTATGCCGAATCATTTCGAGATCATCATATTGAAGTCACAAATTTTTCTCTCTACTCAAAAAGAAGAACGATTTCGCTTGGACCCCGGAATGCCAACGAGCATTAGAGGAACTAAAATGATATCTATCGAGCCCATCACTACTTCACACTCCAAAAACAGACGAAAAACATTTCTTGTACTTGGCAGTATCGGAACTCGCCGTAAGCGGTGTCCTAGTTTGAGAAGAGCAAGGTACGCGATTTCCCATTTATTATATAAGTCGGACCTTGGGAGAAGCAGAAACTAGATATCCGCACCTAGAAAAATTGGTATTTGCACTGATAAGCACCTCTACAAAGTTAAGACCGTACTTTCAATGTCACCCCATATGCGTATTAACCACTTACCCGCTTCGTAATATCTTGCACAAGCCCGAACTATCAGTCGATTGGCCAAATGGGCCGTCGAACTCAGTGGGTACGATATCGAATATCAACCCCGTACGGCCATCAAGTCTCAAATTTTAGCTGACTTCGTGGTCGATTGCACGCCAACCCTCATACCCGAAGTTGAAAAAGAACTCCTGTTGAAATCAGGTACATCATCGGGGGTATGGATCCTTTTTATAGACGGGGCTTCGAACGTGAAG
>AWOL01S0046513.1:7957-33985 GCA_000715115.1 Nicotiana otophora | reverse complement strand
AGAGGAACACAGTTGACTAATTTTGTAAAGTTTATAGGTAAATTTACGAAAAGGTTTTTGTGCAGCACCATTTTGGCCACAATGGCCCAAATGGGGTTAGTAAGGTAAACTCACACGAAAACTAAAGTTTCTCTGCGAATTCTTTGTCAAAACTACCCTTCCCGTCTAGGGTTCTTCTTTATTTAAATGAGATATAAAATCTCTCTCATCCATTCAATACTTCGTTTTCTCAATACATGGATAATATCAAAACATGCACACCCCCTTTTCCATAAACATTTAACAAAGGATATTTTTCATCTTTTTTGCAATATACGCGCATACTTTCATCCATATACATACGTCTGTTTATGTGTATTTCATATATTTTATCCCTTTTCAAAACCCTAATATTTAAATAAACCCAGAGATACTTATAAATAAGAATATTGACGGCCGCACAGAAGATTACATTTTTTTTTTCATATCTTATTCTTCTATGTTCTTGTAAGTGTGATTGAATAGATTAGGGAATCTACGATGGTTCAGTCGAAAAAGAATAGTGCTTCAAAAATGTATGTTGTATTTTCTGGTAAAAGGCTAGGAATATACTACTCATGGAGTGAATGTTCTCCTATGGTTATCGGGGTTAAGTGTAGCATCTTCGAGTCTTTCAAATCTTATGATGCGGCGATATATGCATTTAACGAATTTGAAAAATCAATTGAAAGGTAAAAAAAAAATTCTCAGATCGATGATGTTTTGTAACGACCCGACCGGTCGTTTTGAGCTCTAGCGCGTCGTTCAGCGGTTTGAGGCCTTGAGTGGTTTCTTTTCAGGTATTATGACTTGTACTGTGGTCGGAATTGAATTTCGGGACGTTCGGGATTGATTTGAAAAGAAATTCTAATTTCGAAAGCTTTAAGTTGGAAAAATTGACTAAGGTTTGATTTGTAAGCAAACGACCTCAGAATCGAATTTGAAGGTTCCAACAGGTTCGTATGATGATTTTGGTCTTAAGAGCGTATCCAGATGTTGATTTGGAGGTCTGTAGGTTATTTCGGCGTCTATTGGCAAAATTTAGAAATTTGGACGTTTTTTGGGAAGTTTGACCGGGAGTGGACTTTTTGATATCAGGGTCAGATTCTGATTCTGGAAGTGGAAGTAGGTCCNATAGGGATTTGTGAGTGACAGAAGGAGGAGGACAACTCTCATTGGATGGAGAAAATGGATTTATTTTTTGAAATTGGGGTCTTTCCAATTTTATTAAGTATCTAATTAAGTGCTCAATCTTCTGATGATTGGTTTTCATTTTTTTTTTTCTTTTGCAAGCTTGTGTTTAAAGTTTTCAGTAGTGGAATAGAAGAATATAATCATCTTATTTGGAACTATTATTTGCTTTCACCATTTCACTTCCCTATTTAATTTTTTAAAAAAACTTATGCTCGTTAGGTTTGATTCTTCTGACGCGATGGTAATTCACAATACGATAAAAGATAGAGGGAAAGAGAGAGAATAGGCAATAGAAGCTCTTCTGTTCACTGCAATTATAAAAAAATAAGATAAGAGGAACACAGTTGACTAATTTTGTAAAGTTTATAGGTAAATTTACGAAAAGGTTTTTGTGCCGCATCATTTTGGCCACAATGGCCCAAATGGGGTTAGTAAGGTAAACTCACACGAAAACTAAAGTTTCTCTGCGAATTCTTTGTCAAAACTACCCTTCCCGTCTAGGGTTCTTCTTTATTTAAATGAGATATAAAATCTCTCTCATCCATTCAATACTTCGTTTTCTCAATACATGGATAATATCAAAACATGCACACCCCCTTTTCCATAAACATTTAACAAAGGATATTTTTCATCTTTTTTGCAATATACGCGCATACTTTCATCCATATACATACGTCTGTTTATGTGTATTTCATATATTTTATCCCTTTTCAAAACCCTAATATTTAAATAAACCCAGAGATACTTATAAATAAGAATATTGACGGCCGCACAGAAGATTACATTTTTTTTTTCATATCTTATTCTTCTATGTTCTTGTAAGTGTGATTGAATAGATTAGGGAATCTACGATGGTTCAGTCGAAAAAGAATAGTGCTTCAAAAATGTATGTTGTATTTTCTGGTAAAAGGCTAGGAATATACTACTCATGGAGTGAATGTTCTCCTATGGTTATCGGGGTTAAGTGTAGCATCTTCGAGTCTTTCAAATCTTATGATGCGGCGATATATGCATTTAACGAATTTGAAAAATCAATTGAAAGGTAAAAAAAAAATTCTCAGATCGATGATGTTTTGTAACGACCCGACCGGTCGTTTTGAGCTCTAGCGCGTCGTTCAGCGGTTTGAGGCCTTGAGTGGTTTCTTTTCAGGTATTATGACTTGTACTGTGGTCGGAATTGAATTTCGGGACGTTCGGGATTGATTTGAAAAGAAATTCTAATTTCGAAAGCTTTAAGTTGGAAAAATTGACTAAGGTTTGATTTGTAAGCAAACGACCTCAGAATCGAATTTGAAGGTTCCAACAGGTTCGTATGATGATTTTGGTCTTAAGAGCGTATCCAGATGTTGATTTGGAGGTCTGTAGGTTATTTCGGCGTCTATTGGCAAAATTTAGAAATTTGGACGTTTTTTGGGAAGTTTGACCGGGAGTGGACTTTTTGATATCAGGGTCAGATTCTGATTCTGGAAGTGGAAGTAGGTCCGTAATGTCAATTATGACTTGTGTGTAAAATTTGAGGTCAATCAGACTTGATTTGATAGGTTTCGGTGTCAAATATTGAAGGTTGAAGTTATAAAGTTTATTAAGCTTCAATTGAGGTACGATTCGTGGTTTTGGCGTGGTTTGATGTGATTTAAAGGCTCAACTAAGTTCATATGATATTTTAGGACTGATTGATATATTTGGTCGAGGTCCTGGTGGCCTCGGGTGGATTCCGGATGGTTAATGGAATAATTTTGGCCTTATGAAAAGGCTGGTGGCAGCATATCTGGTGTAACCGCACCTGCGAGGTTGTGGCCGCAGGTGCAGAGCCACAGAAGCGGCACTATGGCCACAGAAACGACCTTTGGACTAGATGGGATGGCCTCATATGCGAGTGTATTTCCATAACTGCGAGCCCGCAGATGCGAGGGGAGCTCCGCAGAAGCGAAAAATGAGAGGGGCAATTGGGTCGCAGAAGAGGAGGGGTATCCGCACATGCGGGAGTGCAGAAGCGTGTGGTTGACCGCAGAAGCGGTCGCGCATAAACAAAATATTGTTCGCAGAAGCAGATTTCGCCTGGCGTGGAGGGAACCACACCTGCGATGGATTTTCCGCAGGTGCTGCTGGTGTCCGCAGGTGCGGAAAAATTGCTGGGCAGTAAGGTTTTATAAAAATGGGACTTGGCCCATTTTTCTTCCATTCTTAACTTGGTTGGGGCGATTTTGGAGAGCTTCAAGGGGAGATTTTCATCAAGCAACACAAGGTAAGTAATTCCCACCTATTACAAGTTAAATACATGGTTTGTATAAGGATTTAAACATGAAAATTAGTAGAAATTATGGGGTTTTGGTAGAAAAACCTAGAATTTGGCATTTTTGGAATCTGACCACGAAATTGGACATGAAATTTGGAATAAGTTATATATTTTAGTTCGTGGTATTATGTGTAAAGTTTATCTTCAAAAAATTTCAGAATCCGGGCATGTGGGCCCGAGGGTTGATTTTATGAATTTTTCGAGCGGAGTTGGAAATTATTTAAATTGATTAATTATGGGTATTAGAGTATCTTTTGATTGGTTTACACATTGGTTGAATAGTTTTGGATCGACGGGCTTTGGATTGAGGTGGTGGAGAGGCCTTGGAGCCGATTTTGGAACTTCGGAGCGAGGCAAGTCTCCTCTCTAACCTTGTAAGGGGGAAACTACCCCTAGGTGACCTTTATTGTTATGTGCAACTAGTTGTGGATGCTACGTACGCACGAGGTGACGAGAGTTCGTACGTAGCTATATCATGTTTATGTCCGGGTAGACGTAGTATCTTATCTTGTAATATTTGAATTATTTGAGCTCATAATGATGACATTAATTAATCGAAGTTATAAATGAAATTGATTTAGAAATAGTTATATGTATACTAGGCCAAGCCTTAACACTTTGAGTTGTGGGCAAGTTATTTGAGAAAAAGGTAAAGATCATATCCATTTTGTACCCACGTACGGTGTTGTAAACATGTGTCTCGTAATTCGGTAACTTCCTTCCTTTTCTTGTGGAGCGGGCTAAACGCCTCGACAATATATAGGTGCATCTATGGTTCGTGCCGCTCGGCTCTCGGCAGTGTACACATTATTCTGGATCAGACCGAACGTCCCTCGGCAGAATCATGCGTTATATCGCTTGTAGCCCAAATATTCACGAGTTAACCTCTCTACTGATGCCCAACATTTTATATGGTACACCGGGTTTATTTGATTATGACACTTGACAACTTTCGGAGATATTAAGATAGAATACAAGATTGAGAAATTCATACTTAAAGAAAATAATTGGAAACTTTTGAGATTTACAGATTTACTTCATTATTAATGTGCACTTCATACCTGTTATGGATTATTATACTATTTGCTTAGACCTCTAGTAAGTGTCGATGTCGATCCCTCGTCACTACTTCTCCGGAATTAGGCTAGATACTTGCTGGGTACGCGTTGATTTACGTACTCATGCTGCACTTCTGCACTAAATGTGCAGGATCTGACAGGTTCATGGATGATCACCTTGGCGTGTTTGAGGAAACCTTATGTGAGCTGCATTCCAGGCTACGCATCGCAGTGCACCGAGTCTCCATTGTACTATTTATTTTATTCTATCTTATTACATTCAGGACATATGTTGTATTATCATTATATTCCTTAGAAAATGCTCATGCACTTGTAAATTCTATTTTATATTGTTCAACTAAGGAAAGTTATGATTTCAAAATACTAAAATGAGTAAATAAGTCGGTAAATCACCGTTGGCTTGCCTGACAGCGGTGTTAGGTGCCATCACGACCTTTAGTGAATTTTGGGTCGTGACAACTTGGTATTAGAGCGTTAGGTTCACTTAGGTCTCATGAGTCATGAGCAAGTCTAGTAGAGTCTTGCGGATCGATATAGAGACGTCTGTACTTATCTTCGAGAGGCTATATGGCTGTTAGGAGCACTTCCCTTCTTGATTTCCTCAACGTGCGGTTTGATTCCATTAAGGCTTGTGCTTTTATTTCCTTCCTACTCAATATTATGCGGCGCGAAGCACTTGTTATCAATTGGGCGTCGAAGAGTTGTAGTAGTACTATAGACGTGGTGCCGGATGTTTCTCCTTGCGTGTTCGGGCAGGCTATTATCTTATATGGTTTAGAGACAGTGCACGGATTGCTACGATGTCTACACGTTATTATCATACAATGTTGGTGTAATGGTAAGATGCTCGTTTATGTGTTGAGGCAGTGAATGGCTTGAAGAGAGGATCTCTCAGTGCATGATTAAGGGGTTCAACATTTAATTCCAGCGGAAGAAAGACAATCGGACCATAGACGTCCATGCTAGGTTGATAAAGTAACGAGACTTGATATTGTATAGAGTGGTGGAATTTTCATTATGATGCGGTGCCGCCGTCCTTGTTTGAACGCATTATAGTTTGCCGGTATTACAGTCTTCTTGGATTTTGCCTTTCGGGCAGGTGTTGTGAAATGGGTCCTGAGGGGCGGTTGCCAGAGATAGCGGTGTGCAATGGTTTAGAATCGAATTGGTATTTTTAATATTGATGGCTCGGGAAAGATGATCTTCCAGGAGGTTTAGAGTTGGTGGCAATTCATTAGCTCCGGTGCTACAGATAGGGAGTTGGTATAAGGCAACAGTTGGGCAGCAAAATATGAGGGAGGACATGGCAGGAAGTGTCTCGCGGTGATTGAAGTACTAGCAGGTCAAGTATGAGAAGTAGAGATTGAGAAATTTCTTAAAGAAGATGGTTTAACCGAAGTAAGAGTGGCTGATTATCATATAGATTTTGTGGTAGGATGTCCACGTGCCTTGAGGAAGTGTGGCACGATTTGGGAATCGTGATGGAAGGTGATTTGGCCTACGGATTTTACTTGGAGTTATGGTTACTGAACGAAGAAAGATTAAATATGGCATAAAAGAGTTTATTTGAAATGAAGAGGGGTGTGAAGATCTAATTATCATTTTAAGTGCACTATGACTTGAGTTCGGAAGGTATGGTTGAACTTTCAATTGATGTCAATAGGGAAGGAGCAGACTTATACAACTGGTGGGAGAGCATGGGCTCTGGAGAATTTACAGATTATGTGGTAGTTGTACCCAGTGCAACATCGTTGGAAGATGTCGGTAAGGAATTCCACAGGGGGTTATCTCCTGTGAGCAGGTTAGCGGTTGTGTGGTGGTGATGAAGCTTTTGCGAAGAATATTACTTGCCACCCAGTAAGTGGTCAAATATGTGATTATGACTGGTGATTCAGAATGTTCATGAAAAGCTTACCAAAAGACTTCGAGAAGTCTGGCGGGTTAACGGTTCGAGATCACGATAATTGAGAAGTAGGAATCGTTGTGGGCCCTGCATTATGTAAAGGTAGTTTAATGCTAAGTGGGGGAGCCCCACCGTTTATGATTGGATCACGTGGTTGTCTGCTTGTGCGGTTTCTGGTTATCGGTGCGTTGGCGGATTATTTATGGCTAAGAAAGGAAAATATCAGGGGTACTTCAGCAAAGAACTTGAGGGAAACATGCTATATTCGGTTTTACCGACGCATGTTCATGTTTTAGGAAGACTCGGGGTTTATGCTTTGTGGATATGACGTACAATTAAGAGAATTCGGCCGGATGCTTCTTTGAGAGGGTGTTCATGCGCTAGTAGAGCATTGGAGTTTTGGTTATGTTCAAGATCAGGTCGGAGTGGGTAACTCTCAACAATGGCCCTAGTGGATTCAAGAATTTAAGTGCAGCGCCTAAGGATTTCGGGTCCGTCTTATTGTTAAGGACCGAGTCTTCGCAGCGGATTGCGAACGGAACTTGGAATGTTATATGTCGTCGTTGGGTATGTGGTGCAATATTGGAGGAAAGGAAGAAATAACTTGGATTCGCGGAAGGTCTTGCAAAATGGGTGTACCAGTTGAAGATGCTATCGTGTGCGTGAAAAGGGTATGAGATAATTCATGGGTATTGAGATGATATGGTTTCACAATTCGGGTCACTCGGGATCAGTGCAGATTGGTTTTGATATGTTGTCAATGGAGCTATCACATTCCTAAGTCAGATCAAGGGTAAATTGAAAGAAGCTGGGTTAGTTAGTAATGGTTGAATCGGTATGATTGTGGCAATGATCAGTTCCTTCAGGTGTAAAGTTATACATGTGGTTGTGGCTGTACGTGCTGGCTTGACAACCACCATGACCTGATTTATTGATTTGGGAGGTATTTGGTTCGAATGGATTTGTTGCGTAAATGGATTCCGGAAGAGTCATGACAGTTTAGATCGCGACTTGAGGTTTGTGTTTTCTACGGTTTAGGAATTCAGTTGCGTGTTGCATTGGTTCCTCTAGAATGAGTTAAGTGAAAGGTTTCTAGCCAACGAAATATTTATTCTACTGGTAGTTCTAGGGTTATGATGAATTTGCGTATTCTCACGTAGAGGCATGATATGTGCAGTGAGCGGCATGGGAATAGGAAGTTGAGGATCAAGGTTGCGGTTCGGTGTTGATAAAAATGTCGCGAACTCGGACGAGCAGGAAAAAATTCAGATGTTTAGAGTGAGCTGGCATTGTCTTAGTGTTGCCTGAGAATGGTGTTCTGTGGAAGAGGTGTTGTGTATTGATTTGCGAATTATGATTTGCCTTACAGAATTAGTACGATCGGTGGTATGGATGCGCAGACTTTGCTACCTGAGCGGAAGGTCATAAGAGCGTACCCCACGGGAAGATTTGTATAAGTGTGGCATGTTACTCACTTGATTGTTAAGGATTTAGACCAAGTATGGAGGTTATGGTAATATCGCAAATGCGAGGGTTTATGCCTGAGAGGCATCATATTCCTTAGGTTGTGGACTGTGTGAGTTTGTTTCGGATTTGACGGCTTGATTATTCGCACACATGTTAAGGTCCCGTATAGCTTGTTGTGTTATGTGATCAAGATGGCTCTTGAGATGCAGGCCATTTATTGCGCCTTAGTTGTGCTTAGGTTTCGTAGCATATGGTGCTACCTATCTCCCCAGGATTAGTATTATGTACTTGGCGTGCTTGTGGTCGATATTCGGGCATTTCGTAAATATAAGCATTACGACTTGAAGTGTGTGTTTTCTTCTTGATTATTATGTGCAGATCGGGTGGCTCGCCGCCACAGGTACATTGTTTGGATAGGGTTGCATGCCGCAACAGCGAGATGTTGAGCATAGTTTCTTACCCTCATTTTGTGTGTCTTGTTTCATCCTTGAGGTAAGTTCATAGCATTTATTCAGCCGTTTTATTCGTTACGCGGGTTGGGTAGTCCTTTTCAGAGTTCATTTTTCCTAATGTATCACATTCGAGTTGTAGCTTGTTGGCGCGTTATGGGCGCCATATAAGATTTTTGGTAGTGTTTGAGATGGCTTATTGCCCGAGCAGCTTACTGGGTGAGATGAAGTTATTGGACCTGAAATTTGTGCAATCAGGTTTGTATAAGGTACCTTAGTGAGAAAATATCGTTATTCAGTTCAAGATGAGGTAATGGTTCTTGTCAGGGGGAGAGACTCCATGAATTATTGATTCAGCAGGTGGTTATGAGTTTCTACACATCTTTTTCTTCGTGGCAATATTGGGGGATTTGGAACATGATTTATATGCGTCATGAGATGTATTGCGGGCATTGGATTTGTGAAATTTTAGCTATTGTGGACAAGAGACTTGTGTGGCGCAAGTGCGATTTAAGCATTGATCCATGATTGTGTATTGGTACAGTTTGTGGTGATTGGTACGGCGTTCGCATGTTAGAATCAGGCCTTGTAAAGAAATTTGGAAGTTGGAACTTGGTTCTAAAGCTTGTTAGCTAAAGTTATAGGGATGATTTTCAGTCTCGCTCGAGCTGATTTGTTCAACTTGAATGTGGTGGCACAAGTAGTGTACAAGGTGTTGTACAGTGATTTTGGACAACTCCGTAGCAGTCCTTAGCACGTTCTAGGATGAACGTATGTTTAAGTGAGGGAGAATGTAACGAATCGACCGGTCGTTTTGAGAACTAGTTCGTCGTTCAGCGGTTTGAGGCCTTGAGTAGTTTCTCTTCAGGTATTATGACTTGTACGTGTTGTCGGAATTGAATTTCGGGAAGTTCGGGATTGATTTGGAAAGAAATTCTAATTTCGAAAGCTTTAAGTTGGAAGAATTGACTAAGGTTTGATTTGTGAAAAATGACCTCGGAATCGGGATTTGAAGGTTCCTATAGGTTCGTACGATAATTTTGGTCTTAGGAGCGTGTCCGGATGTTGATTTGGAGGTCTGTTGGTTATTTCAGCGTCTATTGGTAAAATGTAAAAATTTGGATGATTTTTGGAAGTTTGACCGGGAGTGGACTATTTGATATCGGGGTTGGATTCTGATTCTGGAAGTGGGAGTAGGTCCGTAATGTCAATTATGACTCATGTACAAAATCTAAGGTCAATCGGACTTGATGTGATATGTTTCAGCGTCGAATGTTGAAGGTTGAAGTTTTAAAGTTTATTAAGCTTGAATTGGGGTGCGATTCATGATTTTAGCATTGTTTGATGTGATTTAAAGGCTCGACTAAGTTCATATGATATTTTAAGACTGGTTGGTATATTTTGTCTAGGTCCCGGGAGCCTCGGGTGGATTCCGGATGGTTAACCGATTGATTTTGGCCTTATGAAAAGGCTGGTGGCATCATATCTGGTGTAACCGCACCTGCGAAGTTTTGGTCGCAGGTGCGGACTGTGGCCGCAGAAACGACCTTTGGACTAGCTAGGATGGCCTCATATGCGAGTGTATTTCCGCATCTGCGAGTCCGCAGATGCGAGGGAAGCTCCGCAGAAGTGGAAAACGAGAGGGGCAGCTGGGTCATAGAAGCGGAGGGGTATCCGCCCATGCGGGAGCGCAGAAGCACGTGGTTGACCACAAAAGCGGTCGCGCATAAACGAAATGTTGTCCACAGAAGCGGATTTTGCCTGGCTTGGAGGGAACTGCACCTGCGATGGATGTTCCGCAGGTGCGGAGCCGCGGGTGCTGCTGGTGTCCGCAGGTGCGGAAATATTGCTGGGCAGTAAGGTTTTATAAAAACGGGACTTGGACCATTTTTCTTCCATTCTTAACTTAGTTGGGGAGAAGTTGGAGAGCTTCAAGGGGAGATTTTCATCAAGCAACACAAGATAAGTGATTCCCACATATTACAAGTTGAATACATGGTTTGTATAAGGATTTAAACATGGAAATTAGTAGAAATTATGGGAGTTTTTGTAGAAAAACCTAAAATTTGGCATTTTTGGAATTTGACCATGAAATTGGACATGGAATTTGGAATAAGTTATATATTTTAATTCGTGGTGTTATGGGTAAAGTTTATCTTCAAAATGTTTTGGAATCCGGGCACGTGGGCCCGAGGGTTGATTTTATGAACTTTTCAAGCGGAGTTGGAAATTGTTTAAATTGATTAATTATGGGTATTAGAGTATCTTTTGACTGGTTTACACATTGTTTGAATAATTTTGGATCAACGAGATTTGGATTGAGGTGTTGGAGAGGCCTTGGAGCCGGATTTGGAACTTCGGAGCGAAATAAGTCTCATGTCTAACCTTGTAAGGGGGAAACTACCCCTAGGTGATATTTATTATTGTGTGCAACTAGTTGTGGGTGCTACGTACACACGAGGTGACGAGAGTTCGTATGTAGCTATATCATGTTTATGTCCGGGTAGACCTAGTATCTTCTCCTGTAATATTTGAATTATTTGAGCTCATAATGCTGACATTAATTAATCGAAAAGTTATAAATGAAATTGATTTAGAAATAATTATATGTATACTAGGCCAAGCCTTAGCACTTTGAGTTGTGGGCAAGTTATTTGAGAAAAAGGTAAAGATTTTATCCATTTTGTACCCACGTACGGTGTTGTAAACACGTATCTCGTAATTCAGTAACTTCCTTTCTTTTCTTGTGGAGCGGGCCGAATGCCTCGGCAATATATAGGGGCATCTATGATTCGTGCCGCTCGACTCTCGGCAGTGTACACATTATTTCGGATCGGGCCGAACGTCCCTCGCTAGAATCGTGCGTTATATCGCTTGTAGCCCGAATATTCATGAGTTAACCTCTCTACTAATGCCCGACATTTTATACGGTACACCGGGTTTATTTGATTATGACACTTGACAACTTTCACAGATATTAAGATAGAATACAAGATTGAGAAATTCATACTTTAATGAAAATAATTGAAAACTTTTGAGATTTACAGATTTACTTCACTATTGATGTGCACTTCATACATGTTGTGGATTATTATACGATTTGCTTAGACCTCCAGTAAGTATCAATGTCGATCCCTCGTCACTACTTCTCTGTGGTTAGGCTAGATACTTACTGAGTACGCGTTGATTTACGTACTCATGTTGCACTTCTGCACTAAATATGTAAGATCTGACAGGTTCATAGATGATCACCTTGGCGCGTAGATGCACCAGTTGAGGAGACCTTATGTGAGCTGCATTCCAAGCTACGCATCGCAGTGCACCGAGTCTCCGTTGTACTATTTATTTTATTCTGTCTTATTACATTCGGGACATATGTTGTATTTTCATTATATTCCTTAGAAAATACTCATGCACTTGTGACACCAGGTTTTGGGGAGGTTTTTTACGAGTTGTTTGTTGTTGTAATTGTGTAAATGTTATCATTTACTTTGCAAATTCTATTGTATATTGTTCAACTAAGGAAAGTTATGATTTCAAAATACTAAAATGAGTAAATAAGTCAGTAAATCACTGTTGGCTTGCCTGATAGCAGTGTTAGGCGCCATCACGACCTTTAGTAGATTTTGGGTCGTGACAACTTGGTATTAGAGCGTTAGGTTCACTTAGGTCTCACGAGTCATGATCAAGTCTAGTAAAGTCTTGCGGATCTGTATAGAGATGTCTGTACTTATCTTCGAGAGGCTATATGGCTGTTAGGAGCACTTCCCTTCTTGATTTCCTCAATGTGCGGTTTGATTTCATTAAGGCTTGTGATTTTATTTCCTTCCTACTCAATCTTATGCGGAGCAAAGCACTTGTTTTCAATTGGGCGTCGAAGATTTGTAGTGGTACTATAGACGTGGTGCCGGATGTTTCTCCCTGCGTGTTCGGGCAGGCTATTATCTTATATGGTTTAGAGACCGTGCACGGATTGCTATGATGTCTACGCGTTGTTATCATACAATGTTGGTGTAATGGTAAGGTGATCGTTTATGTGTTGAGGCAGTAGATGGCTTGAAAAGAGGATCTCTCAGTGCATGATTAAGGGGTTCAATATTTAATTCCACCGGAGGAAAGGCAATCGGGCCATAGACGTCTATGCTGGGTTGATAAAATAACGAGTCTTGATATTGTAGAGCGTGGAGGAATTTTCATTATGATACGGTGTCGCTGTCCTTGTTTGAATGCTTTATGGTTCGCCGGTGTTACGGTCTTCTTGGATTTTGCCTTCAGGGCAGGTGTTGTGAAATGTGTCCTGAGGGGCGGATGCCATAGATAGTAGTGTGCAGCAGTTTAGAATCAAATTGGTATTTCTAATATTGATAGATCGGGAAAGATGATCTTCCAGGAGGTTTAGAGTTGGTGGAAATTCATTAGCTCCGGTGCTACAGATACGGAGTTGGTATAAGGCAGTAGCTGGGCAACAAAATATAAGGGAGGACTTGGCACGAAGTGTCTCATGGTGATTGAAGTACTAGTAGGTCAAGTATGAGAAATAGAGATTGAGAAGTTGCTTAAAGGAGATGGTTTAACCGAAGTAAAAGTTACAGATTAGCATATGGATTCTGTGGTAGGATGGCCACGTGTCTTGAGGAAGTGTGGCACGATTTGGGAATCGTGATGGAAGGTGATTTGGCCTACGAATTTTACTTGGAGTGATGGTTACTATACGAAGAAAGATTGAATATGGCAGAAAAGAGTTTGTTTGAAATGAAGAGGGGTGTGAAGATCTGATTATCGTTTCAGGTGCAATATGACTTGAGTTTGGAAGGTATGGCTGAACTTTCAGTTGATGTCAATAGGGAAGGAACAGACTTATACAACTGGTGGGCGAGCAAGGGCTCAGTAGAATTTACTGATTAAGTGGTAGTTGTACCTAGTGCAACGTAGTTGGAAGATGTCGGTAAGGAATTCCACAAAGGGTTATCTCCTGTGAGCTGGTTAGCGGTTGCGTGGTGGTGATGAAGCTTCTGTGAAGAATATTACTTGCCACCAAGTAAGGGGTCGAATATGTAATTATGATTGGTGATTCGGAAAGTTCATGAAAAGCTTAACAAAAGACCGAGAAGTCTGGCGGGTTAACAGTTCGAGATCATGGTAATTGAGAAGGAGGAATCGTTGTGGGCCCTACATTATGTGAAGGTATTTTAAAGCTAAGTGGGGGATCCCCACCGTTTACGATTGGATCACGTGGTTGTCTGCTTGTGCGGTTTTTGGTTATCGGTGCGTTGACGGATTATTTATGGCTAAGAAAGGGAAATATCAGGGGTAATTCAGCAAAGAACTTGAGGGAAGCGTGCTATATTCATCTTTACCAATGCATGTTCAGGTTTTGGGAAGACTCAGAGTTTATGCTTTATGGATGTGACGTACAAGGAAGAGAATTTGGCCGGATGCTTCTTTGAGAGGGTGTTCATGCGCTAGTAGAGCGTTGGAGTTTTGGTTATGTTCAAGATCAAGTCAAGTGGGTAACTCTCAACAATGGCCCTAGTGGATTCAAGAATTTAAGTACAACGCCTAAGGATTTCGGGTCCATCGTGTTCTTAAGGACCGAGTCTTCGCAGCGAATTTCGAACGGAACTTGGAATGTTCTATGTCGTCGTTGGGTATGCGGTGCAGTATTGGAGGAAAGGTAGAAATAACTTTGGATTCGTGGAAAGTCTTGCAAAATGGGTGTACCAGTTGGAGATGCTATCGTGTGCATGAAAAGGGTATGAGATGATTCATGGGTATTGAGATGATATGGTCTCGCGATTCGGGTCACTCGAGATGAGTGCAGATTGATTGCGATATATTGGGAATGGAGCTATCACATTTCTAAGTCAGGTCAAGGGTACATTGAAAGAAGTTGGGTCTGTAAGTAATGGTTGAATCTATATTATTGTGGCAATGATTAGTTCCTTCAGGTGTAAAGTTATACATGTGGTTGTGGTTGTACGTGCAGGCTTGACAACCACCATGACCTGATTGATTGATTTGGGAGGTATTTGATTCATATGGCTTTGTTGCGTAAATGGATTCCGGAAGAGTCATGATGGTTTAGATCACGACTTGAGGTTTGTGTTTTCTACGGTTTAAAAATTCAGTTGCGTGTTGCATTGGTTCCTCTAGAATGAGTTAAGTGAAAGGTTTATAGCCAACGAAGTATTTATTCTACTGGTAGTTCAAGGGTTATGATGAATTCGCGTATTCTCGCGTAGCGGCATGATAGGTGCAGTGTGCGTCATGGGAATTGGAAGTTGAGGATCAAGGTTGCGGTTCGGTGTTGATAAGAATGTCTCTAGCTTGGACGAGCATGAAATAATTTAGATGTTTAGAGCGAGCTGGCGTTGTCTTAGTGTCGCATGAGAATGGTGTTCTGTGGAAGAGGCGTTGTGTATTGATTTGCGGATTGTGATTTGCCTTACAGAATTAGTACAGTCGGTGATATGGATGAGCAGACTTTGCTACATGAGCGGAAGGTCGTAAGAGCGTACCCTACGGGAATATTTGTATAAGTGTAGCATGTTAGTCACTTGATTGTTAAGGATTTAGACCAAGTATGAAGGTTATGGTAATATCGCAAATGCGAGGGTTTATGCCCGAGAGGCATCCTATTCCTTGGGTTGTGGACCGTGTGAGTTTGTTTCGAATTTGACGGCTTGATTATTCGCACACGTGTTGAGGTCCCGTGTAGCTTGTGGTGTTATGTGATCAAGATGGCTCTCGAGATGCGAGTCATTTATTGTGCCTTAGTTGTGCTTGGGTTTCGTAGCATATGGCGCTACCTATCTCCCCACGACTGGTATTATGCACTTGGCGTGCTTTTGGTCGATATTCGGGCATTTCATAAATATAAGCGTTACGACTTGAAGTGTGTGTTTTCTTCTTAAATACAACGAGATGTTGAGCATAGTTTCTTACCCTCATTTTGTGTGTCTTGTTTCACCCCTGAGGTAAGTTCATAGCATTTATTCGGCCGTTTTATTCGTTACGCGGGTTGGGTAGTCCTTTTCAGGTTTTATTTTTCCTTATGTATCACATTCGAGTTGTATCTTGTTGGCGCGTTGTGGGAGCCATATAATATTTTTGGTAGTGTTTGAGATGGCTTATTGCCCGAGCAGCTTACTGGGTGAGACGAAGTTATTGGACCTGAAATTTGTGCAATCAGATTTGTATAAGGTACCTTAGTGAGAAAATATCGTTATTTAGTTCAGAATGAGGTAATGGTTCTTGTCAGGAGGAGAGACTCCATGAATTATTGATTCGGCGGGTGGTTATGAGTTTCTACATATATTTTTCGTCGTGGTAGTATATGGAGATTTGGTACAGGATTTATATGCGTCATGAGATGTATTGCAAGCATCAGATTCGTGAAAGTTTCGCTATTGTGGACAAGAGACTTGTGTGGCGCAAGTGCGATTTAAGCATTGATTCATGATTGTGTATTGGTACAGTGTGTGGTGATTGGTACGGTGTTCGTGTGTTCGAATCATGCCTTGTAAAGAAATTTGGAAGTTAGAACTTGGTTCTAAAGCTTGCTAGCTAAGGTTATAGGGAGGATGTTTAGTCTGGCTCGAGCTAATGTGTTCAATTTGAATATGGTGGCACGGGTAGTGCACAAGGTATTGTACAGTGATTTTGGAGAACTCCGGAGCAGTCCTTAGCACGTTCGAGGACGAACGTGTGTTTAAGTGGGGGAGAATGTAACGACCCGACCACTCGTTTTGAACTCTAGCTCGACGTTCAGCGGTTTGAGGCCTTGAGTAGTTTCTCTTCAGGTATTATGACATGTACGTGTAGTCAGAATTGAATTTCGGGACGTTCGAGATTGATTTGGAAAGAAATTCTAATTTCAAAAGCTTTAAGTTGGAGCAATTGACTAAGGTTTGATTTGTGAGCAAACGACCTCGGAATCGGGATTTGAAGGTTCCAACAGGTTCGTATGATGATTTGGAGGTCTGTAGGTTATTTCGGCGTCTATTGGCGAAAGTTGAAAATTTGGATGATTTTTGGAAAATTTGACCGGGAGTGGACATTTTTATATCGGGGTCAGATTCTGATTCCGGAAGTGGGAGTAGGTCTGTAATGTCAATTATGTCTTGTGTGCAAAATTTGAGGTCAATTAGACTTGATTTGATAGGTTTCAGCGTCAAATGTTGAAGGTTGAAGTTCTAAAGTTTATTTAGCTTGAACTGGGGTGCGATTCGTGGTTTTAACATTGTTTGATGTGATTTAAAGGCTCGACTAAGTTCGTATGATATTTTAGGACTGGTTGGTATATTTAGTCGAGGTCCCGGGAGCCTCGGGTGGATTCCAGATGGTTAACCGATTGATTTTGGCCTTATGAAAAGGCTGGTGGCATCATATCTGGTGTAACCGCACCTGCGAGATTTTGGCCGCAGGTGCGGAGCCGCATAAGTGACCTTTGGATTAGCTGAGATGGCCGTAGATGCAAGTGTATTTCCGCATTTGTGAGCTAGCAGATGTGAGGTGAGCTCCGCTGAAGCGAAAAACGAGAGGGGCAGTTGGGTCGCAGAAGCGGAGGGGTATTCGCACATGCGGGGGCGCAGAATCGCGTGGTTGGCCACATAAGCGGTCGCGCAGAAATGGAAGTTGTCTGCAAAATCGGATTTCGCCTGGCTTGGAGGGAACCACACCTGCGATAGATTTTCTGGAGGTGCGGAAAAATCGCTGGGCAGTTAGGTTTTATAAAAATGGGACTTGGCCCATTTTTCTTCCATTCTTCACTTGGTTGGGAGATTTTCATCAAGCAACACAAGGTGAGTGATTCCCACCTATTGCAAGTTAAATACATGCTTTGTATAAGCATTTAAGCATGAAAATTGGTAGAAATTATGGGGTATTGGTAGAAACACCTAGAATTTGGCATTTTTGGAATTTGACCACGAAATTGGACATGGAATTTGGAATAAGTTATATAATTTAGTTCGTGGTATTATGGGTAAAGTTTATCTTCAAAACATTTCAGAATCCGGGCATGTGGGCCCGAGGGTTGATTTAATGAAATTTTCGAGCGGAGTTGGGAATTGCTTAAATTGATTAGTTATGGGTATTAGAGTATCTTTTGATTGGTTTACACATTGTTTGAATAGTTTTGGATCGACGAGCTTTGAATTGAGGTGTTGGGGAGGCCGTGGAGCTGGTTTTGGAATTTCGGAGCGAGGTAAGTATCCTGTCTAACCTTATGAGGGGAAAACTACCCCTATGTGATATTTATTATTATGTGCAACTAGTTGTGGGTGCTACGTACGCACGAGGTGACGAGAGTCCGTACATAGCTATAGCATGTTTATGTCCGGGTAGACCTAGGATCTGACACTGTAATATTTGAATTATTTGAGCTCATGATGCTGACATTAATTAATCGAAGTTATAAATGAAATTGATTTAGAAATAATTATATGTATACTAAGCCAAGCCTTAACACTTTGAGTTGTGGCCAAGTTATTTGAGAAAAAGGTAAAGATCATATCCATTTTGTACCCACATACGGTGTTGTAAACACGTGTCTCGTAATTCCGTAACTTTCTTCCTTTTCTTGTGGAGCAGGCCGAATGCCTCGGCAGTATATATGTGCATCTATGGTTGGTGCAGCTCGACCTTCGACAGTGTACACATTATTCCGGATCGGGCCGAACGTCTCTCGGTAGAATCATGCGTTATATCGCTTGTAGCCTTAATATTCACGAGTTAACCTCTCTACTGATGCCCGACATTTTATACGGTACACCGGGTTTATTTGATGATGACACTTGACAACTTTAGGAGATATTAAGATAGAATACAAGATTGAGAAATTCATACTTTAAAGAAAATAATTGGAAACTTTTGAGATTTACAGATTTACTTCACTATTGTTGTGTACTTCATACATGTTATGGATTATTATACTATTTGCTTAGACCTCTAGTAAGTGTCGATGTCGACCCCTCGTCACTACTTCTCCGGGGTTAGTCTAGATACTTACTCAGTACGCGTTGATTTACGTACTCATGTTGCACTTCTGCACTAAATGTGCAGGATCTGATAGGTTCATGGATGATCACCTTGGCGCGTAGGCTCACCAGTTGAGAAGACCTTATGCGAGCTGCATTCCAGGCTACGCATCACAGTGTATCGAGTCTCCATTTTGCTATTTATTTTATTCTGTCTTATTACATTTGGGACATAAATTGTATTATCATTATATTCTTTAGAAAATGCTCATGCACTTGTGACACCGGGTTTTGGGGAGTTTTCTACGGGTTGTTCGTTGTTGTAATTGTGTAAATGTTATCATTTACTTTGTAAATTCTATTTTATACCGTTCAACTAAGGAAAGTTATGATTTCAAAATATGAAAATGAGTAATTAAGCCGATAAATCACCGTTGGCTTGCCTGACAGCGGTGTTAGGCGCCAACATGACCTTTTGTGGATTTTGGGTCATGACAAATTATTTGTATTTCGTGGTAAGGAGTCGAGATTATATAAATGTTGGTTGAGCTAATATGATTGTTGCTATCGAGGGTAGATATTTCCAAGCTTTCCAATGTTTTGATGAAGCCTTAGAAGCCATGATTATTGCATGTTTTCTTTGTTCATTATTTTATGAAGTTTATGACTTAAGTATATCTTCTTTAGCATTCTGTTTGAGCCAAATTCTTCTATGTAAAAATCTGCATTTGGTAAATTTTGTATTAATCTGCATTTCGTTAAAGGGGCCGCCAATGGTATGGATAACGAAAAGCAAACAATGTTGAGTAACATGTTCAAAATCTCAAGAAACACAGTGTTGTACATACATTATGTCACGACCTAAAATCCAACTAGTCGTGATGGCATCTAACCCAACCCGCTAGGTAAGCCAACTAATAACTATCCAATTCCAATAATATTTAACAAGACAATTAAGTAAAAGAAAATATATAAATCTTATACATTCACCAAGGACTGGTAATACAAATCATGAACTTCTAAGATTAGAATTTACAAAGCTGGTATAAAATAAATACATCATCTATTCGAAATATACATAAACAGATTTTTATGAATCTAAGGCTACCATGGACAAGAGGCAGCTACCACCGGAACGCAGGTACGTCTTCAATTCCAACTCCCATCGATCACAACAACATCATCAATCAACATCTGCACGCAAGATGCAGAAGTGTAGTATGAGTACAACGGACCCCATGTGCTCAATAAGTAACAAACCTAACCATAGGTTGAAAGTATGACAAGCTGGAACAAAGGTCGGGTCCAACACCAATAGCTGACAACAACCCATAACAACGTAAAGCAAATAATAAAAGAAGTAACTCAGAGATAAAATACTTAGCTTAATCATGCTTTAAAAAATAGTTTTGCCTTTCAAGTATGTCGGTGAAAACCCAAGTCGTTCACTGAAGTCGCCAAAAATGTGAGTAAGTTTGAAAACATAAATTTTTCCCAAAAATCCTTTCAACAATAGATAAGATGTTCCATTTTCCTTTCCAGATAGCAAGTGTAAAATACATCTCTATGCCCATATGTCAACATGTGTGAGAAGTCATGAATGGCGTGATATCGTACAACATGAGAAAAATACATCTTTATGCATGTATGTCATGTGTGCATGTCAATGTAATGTATCTCAGAGATGAACTCATGTACTCACACTCTCAGAATATTCAATCTCACTGTCTCACACTTTTCACTCATCATGCTCAATCACTCGGTACTGTATATGGCCAATCCGGCCCAGGGAAGATCCATCCCGAAATATATACATCAACTGACTACCAGTCACTCAGTACCGACTAGGGCCAATCCAGCCCGTGGGGAAGATCCATCCTTAGGTATAAATGCTTCGGACAAGATCCATGTCCAGGGAGGATCCATCCCTCAATATAAATCAACCGCGCTCACTAGGGGAATGTGCAGACTCCGGAGGGGCTCCTTCAGCCCAAGCGCTATAAACTGCACGGACAACTCACGTGCTATAGTATCAATATCTCAGAATCAGGCCCTCGGCCTCACTTAGTCATCAATCTCTCAAATCTCTCGGGCTCACAATGTCATAAAACTAGCCTGAAATGATGATATGATGTATCAATAAATAACAAGAGAGACTGAGATATGATATGCAATGAATGGACATGACTGAGTATGAAATTTCAATGTAAGCAAATAACTCAACGGCAGTAATGACCTTAGTGGGTCCCAACAGAATAAGCATGTAGCCTAGACATGGTTTCTAACATGAATCACAGCTCGATAACTCTAGTACGTAGAGATTTCATGATTACAGATAAGTTCAGGTAACTACACAGTACCATAGAAATAACGGAGTCACAGTTCACACGGTGCACGCCCACACGTCCGTCACCTAGCATGTGCGTCACCTCAACACCAAACACATAACACATATAGTCAGGGTTCATAACCTCAGCTCTAAGATTAGAAGAGTTACTTATCTCGAACAAGCCGAATCCAATGTCGAGCAAGCTAAACAATGCTCCAAAAATTCTATTCTGCGTGTATCGACTTCTGAACAGCTCGAATCTAGTCATAATTAATTTGATTCAGTCCACACAACTTATAGGAATTAATTCCATATCAAAATACTATTTTTTCCCACAAAAATTTAAATTACACTAAAAAATTGCCAGTGGAGCCCACATATCGGAACCCAACAAAAATGACAAAATATGAACTTTCATTCAACCACGAGTCCTACCATACGAGATTTACCAAATTCCGACAACAACTCGACCTTAAAATCCCCAAATCTCAATTTCAAATCCCTAGGCCCAAATCCTCTAATTTCATCTCAAAAACACGTAATCTAGTCGAATACTCAATGATAATCCAATATTATTGACTAACAATGGTCACAAGTGACTTACCTTAAGTTTTCCCGTAAATTCTCTCTGAAAAATCCTGCAACCACTCTGATTTTATTCTGTCCAGGGGTTTTCGCATATGCGGCTCACTAAGCTGCTTCTGTGGTTCCCGCTTCTGTGTCGAAGCTGCCGCTTTTGTGGCTTATTTTGCTTATGCGGACAAGAGGTGCACTTCTGCGGCCTCATATTTGCATAACCCAAGCCGCTTCTGCGATGAGGCCCCTCCACTCTCACTTCCGCTTATACGATCAACTCGTGGCAGGTACGAGTCCGCCTCTGCGGTCCTGCGTGCGCACCTGCGACCCCTACCCCTGGCAAGCCAATTCCACTTCTACACAACCAAGCTCACTTCTGCGAGCTCGCACCTGCGGTCCCTCGTGCGCAGGTGCGAAGACACCAACAACAGAAAAAATTCCAGCATTTTCTTAAGTTCGAATTTGATCCGTTAATCATCCGAAACTCACCCGAGGCCCCTGGGACCTCAACCAAATATACCAACAAGTCCAAAAATATTATACAAACTTAGTCGAGGCCTCAAATCACATCAAACAACGCTAAAACCACGAATCATACCCCAATTCAAGCTTAATGAAACTAAGAATTTTCAACTTCTACATTCGATGCCGAAACCTATCAAATCAAGTCTGATTGACCTCAAATTTTGCACACAAGTCATAAACTACTTAATGGACCTATTCAAATATCCAAAATCAGATTCCGACCCCGATATCAAAAAGTCAACTCCCCGGTCAAACTTCCAAGCTTAAATTTCTATTTTATCCATTTCAAACATAATTTAACTACGAACTTCCAAATAAGTTTTCGGACACACTCCTAAGTCCAAAATCACCATACGAAGCTATTGGAATCATCAAAACTCTATTGCGGGGTCGTTTACACATAAGTCAACATCCGGTCAGTCTTTTCAACTTAAGTTTTCATCTTGGAGACTAAGTGTCTCAATTCATTTCAAAACCTCATGAGACCCAAACCAATTATCCCGGCAAGTTATACAACAACTGTAAAGCTTAAATTGAGCAGTAAATGGGGGAATGGGAATGTAATACTCAAAACGAACGGCCAGGTCGTTACATTCTCCCCCACTTGAACATACGTTTATCCTTGTATGTGCCAAGAGTTATTTCCAAGCCATCAAATCACTATTCTATCTTACCACGCACGTACCCGGAGGCGATCCCACACCACCCTATTCCATATAGATCTGACAATACAATATAATTGAAGATCATTACTTTAACTTTAGTATGTAAAACTTTGAACCCAAATTTCCAACATCCAGAATTCTTTTCAAAACACAAATCTCATATCTACACACTGTATGAGTCTGAAAAAGCTGTGCCAAGCCATAACCATAACCCCAGATAAAATCACATAACATACTACATAACTCGCAAGCTCACAACACCATTCCCGATCACAGTAACTACTCCAAACTGACCAAGTACTAGTATTAAACCTCATATCAAGCCAAAACTCATTCTAAAAACTTTGTACACTGTTGATAATAAAAGAAACAAGCAGAATCTCATAACCCCTTATCAGATCAACAAGTCATCGAGCTCTCTCACCCTAACCAGAACCATAATCACTTTCTTAGCCGACTTTCAATGTCATCCTCCCAAATATACCGTAATCAAACCTAATAGTACCCATTCTAGGTCCATTGACCATATGTTATTAAACATAACTATCCCACAGACACGCCACACCAATATAACTCAAGCCACAACTACGCAATCCGGGTAACCAAAAATGGAAATTGTCTCAAAAAAGAGAACCATATTGCAAGTTCAACAAGCACCACCATAACTGCAATGCTTTAAGATCATCATATATAGTAGAACCAAGACACACGAATCTAACAAGGGTAACCATCTTTTCTAGAGCTCACATTAACATCAATCGCACTACATGGTCACTGTCACGACCCAATTCTCCCTCCGTAAGATGTCGTGACGATACCTAGTCTCTACGACTAGGTAAGCCTAACTAAAATGCAAACAATAACAAAAATGGAAGTAAAACTTAACAACTAACTGCAATAGATAACTAAATAGCTGGTAACAATGCCGCTCGGCATGTACAATAACCAACACTCTAGTAATACACAGTATTCCCAAAACCCGAAACATCATAAGTCACAAGCTACATAAGGAAACTAGTATCTCTATACACCAGAGTCTAATAAAAGAAGTACAGAAGGTAATTGACATAGGGGAGAATAGAGGAGGACTCCGAGGTCTGCAGACGCGACAGATATACCTTGAAGTCTCCAAACTGTCACTGCTCTCTGATGACGTGGTTGATAAGAAGCACCTGGATCTGCACACAAAACATGTACAGAAGAGTAGCATGAGTACACCACAATGGTACCGAGTAAATGTCAAGCCTAACTTCGGCCGAGTAGTGACGAGGTCAGGTCAGGGCCCACTGGTATATAATAAATAAAGTAGGAAAATATAGCAATATAATAAGAGACTGGAATTTAACAAAAAGGAAAACACAACAAAATAGCAGTACAACATACATGGGTTAAAGCACGTAGGCATGTGATATTATACTAAACAGGATAACTACACATGCTGGTATAACTCAATTAAAATGAAAACAAGTTAATACTTAGTAAAAATCGGGTTTTACAATAAATAGCCCGTATACGCACTCGTCGCCTCATGTACACGACGCTCACCTATCACAACAGTACCAAATCCTAAGGGGATTTCCCCCACACAAGGTTAGGGAAGCCACTTACCTCGAACCAAGCTTAGTCAATCCGTAAGAATGCCCTTTCCTCGATTATCCGGCTCTGAATGGCCCAAATCTAGCCAAACACAATTACATATCATAAATTCAACTATAATAGACTAATCTAATTAATGAAATCAATACTTTAACAAGAATTTCAAAAATCATCCTAAAAAGTCGACCCGGACCCACGTCTCGGAATCGGGTAAAAGTCACAAAATATGAACACCTATTCACTAAAGTCCAACCATACCATAATTACCAATATCCGACATCAACCCGACCCTCAAATCCTCAAATTAAACTCTCCAAATTCCTAGCCTCAAACTCCCAAATTTCACCATAAATACACACTAATTAGGTGGAAAATAAATGGGGAAGCAAGATTATTGATCAGAAATAAGCACAAGGGACTTACCTCAAGAAAATGCTCTCAAGCAATCGCCAAACCCGAGCTCAAAATGTTTCAAATGAGCAAAAATCGCGAATCCTTGCTTTTAAGTGTCCTGTCCAGTATTTCCGCTTCTGCGGTCACTTAGCCTTATCTGCGGCGTCGCAGAAGCGACAACATTCCCGCATCTGCGATTCCTTCGTTCATGTGGTTGACTCTCCCGCACCTGCGGCACTCCCATTTCTGCGGTCCAAATCCCGCTTCTGCAGGTGCGCTTCTGTGCCAAAACGTCCGCTTCTGCGGACAAGCCTTCCCAAGCACTCGTCCGCTTCTGCGATCAATCCCCCGCAAAAGCGACTCCGCTTTTGCGGCCCTAACACCGCACCTGCAACCACTGGCCAATCCCCCTAGCCCCGCACATGCGCCCCATTGCTCACACCTGCAGGCTCGCACCTGCGGTCAGCCTTGCGCAGGTGCGATTACACCAGAACCAGCCCATCACCAGAAAAGTTTCTAAGTCCAAAAATAATCCGTTAACCATCCGAAACTCACCCGAGGCCCCCGGGACATCAACCAAATATACCAACCAGTCCTAAAACTTCACACAAACTTAGTCGATCCTTTAAATCACATCTAACAACGCTAAAAATATGAATTACACATCGATTCAAGCCTAATGAACTTCAAAGTTTCAAACTTCCACAACCGATGTCGAAACCTATCAAACCACGTCCGATTGACCTCAAATTTTGCACACAAGTCATATTCGACATTTTGGACGTACTCCAACTTCCACAATTGAAATCCTACCCCGATATCAAAAAGTCCACTTTTGGTCAAACTTTCCAAAAATTCAACTTTCGCCATTTCAAGCCTAGTTCAGCTACAGACCTCCAATTCACAATCCGGACATGCTCCTAAGTCCAAAATTACCCAACAGAGCTAACGGAATTAATGAAACTCCTTTCCGAAGTCATCTTCACACAGTTTCGACTACGGTCAAAATCTTAGAACTTAAGCTTCCGCTTTAGGGACTAAGTGTCCCAAATCTCTCCGACACCACAAACAAAACCTCCCGACAAGTCACATAAGCAGAAAAAGATATGGGGAAAGCAGTAAATATGGGATCAGGGCTACTACTCTCAAAATGACCGTCCGGGTCGTTACATTCTCCCCCTCTTAAAACAATCATTTGTCCTCGAACGAGCATAGAGACATACATGATGTGGTGAAAAGATGAGGATGACGGCTGCGCATATCATGCTCGGTCTCCCAAGTAGCCTCCTCGACCGGCTGACCCCTTCACTAAACCTTCACGGAAGCAATGTTCTTTGACATTAGCTTTCGAACCTGCCTGTCCAAAAAAGCCACCGGCTCCTCAACATAAGATAAATCCTTGTCCAACTGGACTGAGCTGAAATCCAACACATAAGACGAATCGCCGTGATACTTCCGGAGCATAGAAACATGGAATACTGGATGAACTCCTGCTAGACTGGGAGGCAAGGCAAGCTCATAAGCAACCTCCCCAACTCGCCGCAACAATTCGAATGGG
>AWOL01S0046510.1:0-14635 GCA_000715115.1 Nicotiana otophora | reverse complement strand
TGTATAAAAACATGGTCATCAAGAAATAAAATAGCGCATTTAAGTGATTTGGCTAAGCGACTAATAGCTATGAGATTAAAAGGACTACTGGGAACATAAAGGACTGAATCTAAAGGTAAGGAAGGAAGTGGTCTTGCTTGACCTATTGCAGTTGCCATGGTTTGAGACCCATTGGCCATTATGACTTTTGGAAGAGATTGAGAATACGAAATAGTAGTGAAAAGAGATTTGTTACCAGAAATATGATCTGATGCACCTGAATCAATGACCCAAGACTCAGAGGATGAAGATTGGGAGAAACAAGTCACGCTATTACCTGTTTGAACAACAGAAGTTATCTCAGAAGATGTCTGCTTACATGCTTTATACTGAAGGAACTCAAAATACTCTGCTAAAGAAACCACCCGACTATTCAAAGCATCGGTTCCCATATCGCTATAATTTGTAGTAGTAGGGTTAACTTGAAATAGTGGAAATAAGTAACTCCTCTGAGAAAACTGAAGAAATAACTTGAAAAACACTGTTTACAGCAGGAAAACATAACACTGTTTTGTGCCGGAAACATTGTTCACGCCGGAAACACTGTAGCTCACCGGAAAATTCCAAAGTTATCGGAATTTGTTGTAACCGGGATGGATAGACTCAGAATTCCTTTGCGAGCAAGTTGTCCTGAAGAAATATTTTCAAAACATGGCCAGAAAGGTCATTGTTCACGCCGGAAAAATATAAAAGTGGCCGGAATTTGATTTGAATTAGGTGGGTAGGCTCGAAATTTTAAGGATAGCACAATGTCCTGAATAAGCTTCACGAAAAGGTGGCCGGAAAGTGGTCGAAACCCTCGCCGGAAAAGTTATTGCCGGTGCGTGAAGGAGCATGGCGGCTTTTCTGCCGGATAAAATTTTAGGGGTTGGTAGTCGGAGGGTGATCTACCTCGTGATGGTGTTGGTTGTAGCACAACACTGACAGAAAGTAACTTTCACTTAGACAAGCCTTAGGTCACCAGAAAAATTACACGATGACTAAGTTCTTTCTTCCCGGTTAACACTGGAATGACGCACACCGATCTTTTCTCACTAATGCTCTGATACCATGTGAGAAGGCACGGGAAAAAATATGTTATTGATATTGGATGATAAATACAATACAAGAGGTCCCTATTTATAGCTATACATTACAAGGAGATATTACTCCTCTTCCAATGTGGGACAAGACTACACTATACATATCTATAAACTAACAAACCCAACATGAGTATGTGAAGATTCAACTACTCCTTATTTTCCCTTTACCCTTACATCACTTTGAACGCCCTCACTCTCTTTTTCTTTTTCCTTTTTATTTTTACCACCAATTCTTTCAAACTCAGTGGCCTATACCCAGCAATAGTACCAACCAGAACAAATTTGTTCTCCAAATTTTCAGCCACTCCAGAAATGATATCAAAAGCAATATCGGGACCAGATGTTACCTATTCTGTTTTAGATGAAGCAGTTTCTTCCCCCTCAATTGCAGACTTAAAAGATGCTTCAAATTTTTGGGGTTCTTCTGCTTGGCTTGTAAATGCCTAATTTTGGCTCTTTTCTTTTCTTCTTTTATGTTTATTATGTATGTATGTGTAGGTTTTAAGGTTTGATTATAGGTTAATTAAGAAGGGAATACAATGTTGGGCTAAGTTGCATTTTTAATTGAAATGGGCCAAGAAACGGACCAAATCAGTGGCCCAAAGGCACTGACCCGGTCCGGATGAGGCCAACTAGGGAGATGAGCTAAGCGGCGTAGTTTTATGGTGAAACNGCGTGGCAGCTTTGCTGCCGGATAAATTTTCAGGGGTTAGTCGTCGGAGGGTGATCTACCTCGTGGTAGTGTTGGTTTTAGCACAACACCGACAAAAAGTGACTTTAACGTAGACATGCCTTGGTCACCGGAAAAATTGCACGATGACTAAGTTCTTTCTTCCCGGTTAACACTGGAATGACGCACAACGATCTTTTCTCACTAATGCTCTGATACCATGTGAGAAGGCACGGGAAAAAATATGTTATTGATATTGGATGATAAATACAATACAAGAGGTCCCTATTTATAGCTATACATTACAAGGAGATATTACTCCTCTTCCAATGTGGGACAAGACTACACTATACATATCTATAAACTAACAAACCCAACATGAGTATGTGAAGATTCAACTACTCCTTATTTTCCCTTTACCCTTACATCACTTTGAACGCCCTCACTCTCTTTTTCTTTTTCCTTTTTATTTTTACCACCAATTCTTTCAAACTCAGTGGCCTATACCCAGCAATAGTACCAACCAGAACAAATTTGTTCTCCAAATTTTCAGCCACTCCAGAAATGATATCAAAAGCAATATCGGGACCAGATGTTACCTATTCTGTTTTAGATGAAGCAGTTTCTTCCCCCTCAATTGCAGACTTAAAAGATGCTTCAAATTTTTGGGGTTCTTCTGCTTGGCTTGTAAATGCCTAATTTTGGCTCTTTTCTTTTCTTCTTTTATGTTTATTATGTATGTATGTGTAGGTTTTAAGGTTTGATTATAGGTTAATTAAGAAGGGAATACAATGTTGGGCTAAGTTGCATTTTTAATTGAAATGGGCCAAGAAACGGACCAAATCAGTGGCCCAAAGGCACTGACCCGGTCCGGATGAGGCCAACTAGGGAGATGAGCTAAGCGGCGTAGTTTTATGGTGAAACTATGTCATTTTGCTTAATGAATCAGATATCCAATCTCAGCCATCCAATCTCTCTTAATCCAATGGTCCAAATTCACTCCACTACCAAGTATTTAAGGCCTCATATCTCATAAATTTGCCCTTATTTTTCCCTTTAGTTCTTCTCTTCTTCTTCTCTCTCCACTCTCTCCTCTCTTCTTTAAGACCAGCCATCCGCCACCCATCTCCGCCGACCAAAATTTGCCACCGTCGGTGGAGCACCACCAAACCACCTCATTTTTATACCGTTCTCTTACTCTCCTCATCCTCTACACCAATACAAACCCCAAACCCCCCAAAATCTCCACCAATCTCCATAGATATACCTAAATCCGAAACCCTAGCCTTCTCTTCTTTTTGAAATTCATCAAGGTTGAACCACTTTTACCCTAGAATACAAGCATAAACAGGTATATCTCTTTGAGGACTACTTTTCTCCCTTAGTTTCACCCTCAAATACTCACCTTTGCCTCCACCGGCTCCGCCCGCTGCCACTACTGCCGCATCACTACCCTGCCACGGCGAAGACTTTATTTTTACCATATATTCGACCTATGGACACTCGTTTCCTTTTTGTATGATGCCAAATTTATTGAATTTAGCATCTGCCAAAATGAAATGAGGTTTCAAGGTCAGACAGCCATCACCCGGCGTCTTATAGTGCCTCGAATTAGTTTCAAGCACGCTCGATATGTATAACCATCATCCCTTTAATTAATTTCTAATTTTTTAATAGTCGTAGGTTAATTTTTGATTTTTATTTTTCTGTTCTGGTTTGTTGTTAGTTAATTAGAGTTTAGGTTTATTTAATTAGTTATCACTATTTAGCTTAGATTTTCATCAGATTGTTATTAACCAAGCTAATCTTTAGTGTTGTCGAATTAGTGTTTATCTAGCAAGTTATTTCGTCGATGTTCTCTTTCATCGACGATGCAATAATGTTTGTTTAATTTCTTCTTTATATAATAGATTAAAGTATTAGTCGCTTTATGTTAACTTGCGTAGGTTGAATTGATTTTATCTAGTTCATTTGAATCCTCATTCTAGTTGCAATCTAAGTATGTTTGCTTTATCAGTTCAATTGGTGAATGTTAGTTGCTTGTTTACTTGGTTTAGTTTGAATCAAATAGGACGGTACTGTTTTGGTGTAAAGATGACCGTTAGAATGTTTTAATCATAAAATAAGTACATGTTAGTTTGCTTTTACTGTTTAAGAATGCTGGAAAATACAATTGCTCTACTTTGTGTTAGAATTTAGTAAAAAGAGGACTGTTTTGGCACACAAAAGTTAGTCTTTTTATACATATTTTTGTTGAACCAAAATCTGTTCAAAATGACTTATTTTTCCTACTTAAGACACACAATCCTGACACTTAGAGAACATCTCTACTCACTAAAAAAAGAGACATCTTTGAAGAGTAAAAGAGCAACTGAACATCTAAAAGTAAGCTGGAAAAACTGAAAGCTTTGTGAGTGATCTTCCGAGTGCATAATCTTTGAGAAAACAAAAAGATATTTTTAGTTAACTTCTGGAAATACATAGTTACTAGCCTCGAGTATCTTTTGGTGGGTTATAAGCTGCTGATTTGTTGATGTTCGTGCTGAGGTTGTTAGTCGCTTTAAACCAAACTTCTTCACTGTTGGTTAACTTCGGCATCTAAGTATTTTTCCAGTTTTTTCCCTTAGTGTAAACCTCCTAATGACTGAATACAACATGAATAACTTGATGTACTTTTACTGCTCCATCTTGTTAGTGTAATCCTTCTTTTGTTATGTGTGAATGAAGTAATGTTGGCATAAAGGTTGGCCATGTAAACTAAACTAAAATGCTAGTAGTTTTCAGTTTCGCATGGGGTTTGAGTTCTGGAGTATGTATATTTGGCTATAAATTGTAGTAAAATAAGATTGGCTTATGTTTATCTTTATTAGGACTAACTGGAAGTAAGCATTCGATATTAAAATTTTTGAAGGATTCTCTTTTGAAGATACTTTTTTCCATAAGTACAAACATATATGCAGATATAAAAGATTCTAATTTTCTTTCTCTTTGGTTTCATTTTTTGTGTTGAGTTGTTCTTTCCAAAACCAAATTTAAAATTGCTTTACTAAAGGTCATTTCTACTTTTGATCTTTATTTCGTGCATGATGTGATATTTAATGTTGTTAAGCTTACACTACTTGTGCTTTGTTTATATGTTTATGGGTTGATTCGTTCTTAGTTTGAAAAATTATTGTGATGCTATACTGGTTTTCAGTTTCTCTTTATTAGCTTTACAACTGCAATTTAGTGGTAATAGTTATGGCTTTAGATTTCATTTGTGTGTTTCTAGTTATTTGTTAAATAGATCAGTTGAATAAGATTTCATTGTAATTGAACTTGATTTAGAATTTAGGAAGGTTTGTTTGGTGTTTTATTAGTGGGTCAGCGTATGTTCTTGTAAAATTGAAGTGTGTCGTGTAGTTTAATTGGAAGTGGGGACATTTGGGTTACTGGATACAAGATTAAAATCAGATTTTGCCTTAAGGATATTTGCTTGGTTTTGAAAGTATGTGGACCAAATGAATTCAATTATGTTGGGTCCTTAGCAATGGGTAACAGGCTAACCCAATATTTCCATAATCTAGTCCAATTAATAACTCCATTAACATTGCTAGTATGTTTTTAAGCATAATAAAATTATATAGTGATCCCCGACTACTTGCGCAGTTTTATTTGATATTAGACAATCAATTTCATCAATAAGATCATAGTATTTTTCCACAATAATTAATTATCCATAATCAATGACCTCACAACAAATCTCAAAATGGTTTAGGAAAATAATTCATGAACAATCGTAGTTTGCTTTAGACGCGATTAATAAAATAAATTATCATGGCTATAGGTACGGTTCCCGTGGCATAGCCGTGATACGTAACTCCAAATTCAAGTGCACGTCCGCTTGGCTTGACCCTATAACTTCAAATTCATAAATAAGATAAAATATACCGTAAATTACGGGTGCGTTTTACGTGGCGTGATTTACGACAAGTGTACGATATTGTAACTTGTTTTAAAATAATTTCATAAATACTGAAAGTGGTTTAAATTACAATAAAAGCGGTAAAAGCTAGCAATGCACATATAATAATTCAAATAATATAAGCCAAACCTAATCAATAAAGAGACCGTACTAGAACCACGAGACTCAGGAAATGCCTTACTCCTTCTCCTCGGTCAACAAAAATCCTTAACCGGACTTTATTTTTGCAGACCAATAATAATAGAGTCAAACCTTCCTTTGACTAGGGATTCAATAAAAGGTGACTTGGAATACCGAAAAATCAATTCTAAGTGGCGACTCTGTAAAAAAAATAATCCATACTCAAGTTTGTTACTTTAATTGGAAAAACTCTTTAACCCACAACAATCCATAACATCCATATCTCTTTTGGGGTAAAAAAGAGGTGTGACATGCCTTGCTTTCAATTGCTCATTTATTTTCTTGATTTGTTCGCCTCCAACGACTACCTTACGAGCAATCATCTTGAACCTTCCTTTCTTAGAGGTGGGTGTGGCTGAAGGTGTGATAGAGGGTGTATGTGATGATTCTTTAGGTAGCGAAGAACGATATTCAGAATGGTTTGACATTGCTATGTGTAGAGGAGATGTGTGTATAGAAGAGATGAGAGAAGATAGAGAGGATTGGTGGCTGGAAAATTAGAAGTGCAGAAATAAGTAAGGCCAAATTAATTTTAAGAGGGAGAGTTTAAGTGGGTAACAGTAGCTTTTTAGAAGTTCAGAAGTCTAATCAAACTGGGAAAGTTAGTTTGAAAAGACGTTGGACTCTTCCCTAGAATTTAGGCAATTATGGCACGTGGGACTCCTTTTGGGTAAAACTGGTTCGTTTGTAACGGATAAACTTTAAGGGAGATTGGGATTAAACGAGACTCTCTTTTTGATCATGATCTAAATATAGTTATTTCAAAATATGCGGAGTGGAGAGTACATACCATGTAATCTTGATGAACCAGGTTCTTCACTGAGAATTCTCATGTGTAAGTCTGAATTTTTCCGAGAAAATAAATATAATATCATTACAGATTAATGAGACATTTTAGCACATGGCACAAGAGTATACTAACGAAAGTATGAGACTGAGCAAAAACTAATCCAAATATTTATAAAATTCACAAATTATCTAACCAAATATTGAGTTAGAACTGGTTCCTTTTAGGTGATATTAATCATCCCTAATTCTAACATGTTCCTTTCAAAGTGTCTCTACTTAGAGCTTTTGTGAAGATGTCAGCTATTTGCTTGTCAGTAGCACAATATTCCACAATGATCAAACATTTTTCATAGTTGTCCCTCAAAACGTAATGCCTAACATTTATGTGCTTAGTTCTTTTGTGATGAACCGGGTTCTTGATCATACTAATTGCACTAGTGTTATCATAAAAGACGGGGATACAACCTACATCAATTCCAAAGTCCATTAATTATTGTTTGATCCATAACAATTGAGCACAACATGAGGCAACAACCACATACTCAGCTTTAGCAATAGACAAGGCCACAAAATTTTACTTTTTGGTGGCCCAAGACACAAGATATGAGCCAAGAAAGTGTGCCATACCTGAAGTGCTCTTTCTATCCAGAAGAAAACCTACGTAATCAGTATCAACATATCCCACTAAGTTGAAATTACTACCTTTTGGATACCATAGGCGAAGATCAGTGGTGCCTTTTAGGTATCTCAAGATCCTCTTGACAGCAGTCAAGTGAGATTCCTTTGGATTTGCCTGAAATCTAGCACAAAGGCCTACACTGAAAACAATGTCAGGTCTACTAGCAATGAGATATAGCAATGGGCCAATTATTCCCTTATACATCTTCTGATCAACAGATGAACCGGGTTTATCTATATCCAATTTTGTGTCCGTTGCTATAGGAGTATCAATTTCTTTAGAATCTTCCATTTTAAACCTTTTAAGCAACTCTTTTTTGTACTTCTGTTGATGGATCATAGTTCCATTTGAATTTTATTTAATTTGTAAGCCTAAAAATAAATTAAGCTCACCCATCATACTGATTTCAAATTTACTCCCCATTAGTTTAGCAAATTCATTACTTAACTTATCTGTTATTGCTCCAAGGATTATATCAACATCATATATCTGAACTACCAAGAGATCTTTACCTTTTTTTTCAAGAACAAAGTATTGTCAATTTTACCTCTGTTATAGCCATGCTCAAGCAAGAATTTAGACAATATTTCATATCATGCTCTTGGAGCCTGCTTGAGCCTATAAAGTGCCTTGTCAAGTTTTTACACATGATTAGGACTTTCCTTGCTTTCAAATCCAAGAGGTTGCTTGACAAACACTTCTTCCTTTAGATAGCCATTGAGGAAGGCACTCTTGACATCCATCTGATGGAGAGTGAATTCCATATAAGCAACAAAGGCTATAAGGAGTCTAATTGCTTCCAATCTTGCAATTGGAGCAAAAGTCTCATCATAATCTATGCCCTCCTCTTGACTATATCCTTGAACCACCAATCTTGCTTTGTTCCTTGTAACTATTCCATCTTCGTCAAGTTTGTTTCTGAAGATCCATTTTGTGCCAATTACTGATCTGTCGTTGGGTCTTGGTACCAGATGCCAAACTTGACTTCTCTCAAATTCGTTGAGTTCATCTTGCATTGTATTCACTAGTTTGCATCCTACAAAGCCTCGGTAATATTTTTAGGTTCAATAAGAGATAAAAAGTATTAAAAGCACAAAGATTCTTCAAAGAAGATCTGGTTTTGATTCCAGATTTGAATCAATGATTATATTCCCAATGGGATGAGAACTTTGATACTTGTAAGATTTCACAACCAGCTGGTTTTCCTTAGATGTTCCTTCAATGTTTGTTGCTGAGGAACAAATTTATGGATAGGTTCCCTTGAGGTTTGAGATCAGTTCCTCTTTGTTCAGTTTCCCCTGTCAAGTTGCCCTGGGTGGAAGGACCTATTCCATTTCCTTCCTCTGGTACAGCTTAAGTCTGGGTTGTGGTTTCATTTGAGTTTCTTACCAGCCTAATTGTTTCATCATCCTATTCCTGCCTCTCAAAAAGAATGCTAGTTTTATCAAAAACCACATGTACACTTTCTTCTACATACATAGTTCTTTTGTATAAATCTTATAAGCTTTACTATGTGAAGAATATCCTAAGAATACTCCCTCATCACTTCTGGAATCAAACTTACCTAGGGAGTCTTTTCCATTATTGTTCATAAAGCACTTGCATCAAAATGCCCTAAGATGGGATATATTTGATTCTCTCCCTTTAAGTTACTCATAGGGAGTCTTCTCAACAAGAGGTCTAGTCATGCACCTATTTATGATGTAGCATGCAGTTTTCACAGCTTCTGCCCAGAAATTATAAGGCAATTTACTAGAAAGTAACATAGTTCTAGCCATTTCCTCTAATGTCCTATTCTTTCTTTCAACTACTCTATTTTGTTGTGGAGTCCTAGGAGCAGAAAAGTTATGATCTGTGTCATGCTCATCACAAAATTCAGCAAATTGAGTATTCTCAAATTCAGTACCATGATCAGACCTAATTGATGCAAGTTGGTTACCTAGTTATTTCTGAATTTTTCTAACAAATGAAGTGAACATGTCAAATGCTTCATCTTTAGATGTTAAGAATAATTTCCAAGTAAACGTAGAGTAATCATCAACAAGCACCATAACATATCTCTTACCACCTCTGCTCAATGTTCTCATTGGTCCACAAAGATTCATATGGACCAGTTCCATCGTCCTGGTAGTACTTACCGTTTTCTTTCTTTTGAAAGAGGATCTTACCTCCTTCCCCTTTGCACAAGCCTCACAAACTTTATCTTCCTTGAATTTAATATTTGGCAGGCCTATCACCAAGTTCTTGGAGACTAGTTTGTTGAGTTGGCTTAGACTGGTATGTCCAAGTCTCTTATTCCAAAGGAGGGGATCATTATCCAACATACTTAAGTAAGTGAGTTCGTTATCTGAAAGTGTGGACAGATCCACCACATATATGTTATTCACTTTTTGTCCCTGCAAAACTATCTTGTCAGTGGTAAGATTAATCACAAAGTATTTTGTAGAGGTGAAGGCTACCATGTTACCTCAATCACATAATTGTGATACACTTATTAGACTATATTTCAGTCCATTTATCAAGTAGACATTCTCAATAGAGTGAAAATCAGACTTACCTACATTTTCAACCCCAATGATCTCACCTTTCTTTACATTTACAAAGGAGACATTACCTCCTTTAAGGTCCTCAAGTAAAAGGAATCGGTTCTTGCTTCCTGTCATGTGCTTTGAACAACCATTATCCATGTATCATATTTGGTTATTCCCTTTCACTTGTACCTGCAAAAGGAAATCAAGGGTTACTCTTAGGAACCCAAACTAGTTTGGTCCCTTTCTATAGGCAAAAGGATAAATCAAATTCTTTTTAGCCCAACTTAGCAGCCTATTTTTCCCTTGAACAAATTTTTTGTTTATTTGACTTGCCTTCTTTTTTGTAGTGCATTCACTCTTATAGTGACCAATGTTACCACAATGATTGCAAATCTTGTTCTTGGGGAGTGTGAGATACTTGCTTTTGTGATCCCACTTAGGTAAAGAGTTTCCCAAAGCTAAGTCCTCTTCTGTTGCTACTATGATGTTCTTGTAGTCATGAAAGTGCATCAGAGGACCTGTTCCATTTAAAAGTTTTGTCTAGCTCATGCTTGACCTTGTTCAGATCCTCCTTTAATACTCTTACCAGTTCATCCTTCTTATACAAGTCATCTTTCATTTTTCCTGCATCTTCTTTTAAAGTGAGTTATGTGTGATCAATTGTCTTTTCGCATGTTCATAATTTCAATATTAGATTTTTAGATTTAAGTTGTAGGACAGTTGTATCAAGTGCATGGACCTGGTTCTTCAACATAGTATTTTCACTTTCAGATTCACAAGCCCTAAGTTTCAGGTTTTTGCACTTAGCTTTCAAAATCACACATTCTTTTGACAGTTGTTCCTTTTCATTATTCACATCCTCATATTCATCAATTAGTTCTAGCAGTAACTCGGATAATCTTTCTTTAGATAGCAATTTAATCTTGTCTTTAAGAAGAAGGACACTTACCTCAATTTCCTCATCAGATGCTCCAATAGCCAGTAGTGCTCGTTCATCATCATCATCATCATCATCTAAGCTTTTATCTGAGCTTTCTCACTAAGCAGCGACCATAGCCTTGGTAGATCCTTTGTTGTTGCCTTTCTTGTGTCAAACCTGTTCCTTCTTCCTATTCCTTCGTTCAACTCTTTCCTTCTTCCATTCAGTTTCCCACAAAAGATAATTTTTTATCACGGTCTTTTTATACTTGTAGCATCCATCATTGGTTTACATCTTTAGAGCTCTTGCCTTACTGTAGCTTCAACATTTTGAAGAACCCTTTCCTCTCCTTAGGTACTGTAACGACCCGGCCGGTCATTTTGAGAGTTACAGCCCGTTTTCTCCATTTCTACTTTTTTTTGTATTATTCAGCTATATTATATTATATCGGGTTAGTTGGTTCGAGACCATAGTGGTTTTAGAGTGAATTGAGACACTTAGTCTTTTAAGTAGAAACTTAAGTTAGAAAAGTCAACCGGATGTTGACCTATGTGTAAACGATCTCGGATTTGAATTCTAATAGTTTTGTTAGCTCTGTTAGGTGATTTTGGACTTAGGAGTGCGTCCAGAATGTGATTTTTGGAGGTCCGCGGTAGAATTAGGCTTGAATTGGCAAAATTGGAAATTTTGCGATTTCGATCGGCAATGGAAAATTTGATATCGGGGTCGAAATGGAATTCCGGAAGTTGGAGTAGGTTCGTAGTGTCATTTTTGATGTGTGTGCAAGATTTGAGGTCAGTCGGACGTGGTTTGGTTAGTTTCGGCATCGGTTGCCGAATTTGGAAATTTAGAAGTTCTTAGGCTTGAATTCGAGGGTAATTTGATCATTTGACGTTGTTTTGAGTGATTCAAAGGTTCGACTAAGTTGGTATGTTGATATATGACTTATTGGTATTTTTGGTTAAGGTCCCGAGGGCCTCGGGGTGATTCCGGGTGGTTAACGGATTTGTCGAAGTTGGAAAATACAGCTGAAGTTGCTGCTACGGCTATTTTTGCACCTGCGGAAGAAAGAGTCATAGGTACGAAGCCGCTGGTGCGTGTGGCGAGTTCGCAGGTGCGGGCAATGCTGGGCTAGGCAGGTTGCGCAGGTGCGAGTTGGAGGTCGCATCTGCGAGCCCACAGGTGCGAAACCTGGGGCGTAGTTGCGGAAAGGGGAATGCTGGGCAGGCTTCGCAAAAGCGGAGGAAACGCGTAGGTGCGCTTTTGCAGGCGCGAGAATTTGCTACGCAGATGCGGAAAAATGTGAGTCCAAGGTTGGAGCGCAGGCATGAAGGATTTGGCCGCACCTGCGAGCCCGCATGTGCGAGGCCTGGAGCGCAGGTGCGGAAGGTGGGTAGTTAAGTAGAGTTCGCGGATGCGGCACCTTGACCGCAGGTGCAGTCACGCAGGCACGGAAAAAGAGCCTGCAGGTGCAGTCACGCAGGCGCGGAAAAAGAGCCTGCAGGTGCAAAAAACCTGGGCAGAAACCTTAAATAGAACCCTTTGCGAATTTGGTTCATTTCCACCATTTGCAAGTCAGGTTTTGGAGCTTTTGGAGTGATATTTGAAGGGTGACTCAAGGGCTATCAGTCAGGTAAGTTGCTTGAGCCCTAATACTCGTATATGTGGTGATTTCTCGGTGTTTAATCATGTAATTAGTGAAAATGAGGGGTTAGGGCTTGGAATATTTGGAGAGTAATTTAAGTATTTGAAGGACCAAACAATGTCGGATTTTGATGAATTTGGTATGGTTAGATTTGTGAGTGAATGAGCTTTCTAGTTTTGTGAATTTTATCGGATTTCGAGATGTGGGTCAGGGGGCCGGGTTTGAGCAAATGTCGGGTTTTGGTCTAATTTTGTAGCTTTTCTTGTGGAATTCATTCCATTAGCACGTATTGATGGTATTGTACAGATTGTGAATAGATTCGGAGCATTTGGAGGCCGAGTCTAGAGGCAAGAACATTGCGGGGTAGAGATTTGACCTCTTCGAGGTAAGTAACGATTGTAAATCTAGTCCTGAGGGTATGAATCCCCGGATTTCGTATCATTTTACTACTTTGAGGTGACGCACATACTAGGTGACAGGCGTGTGGACGTGCACCATTGGGGATTTGTGCCTTGGTCCGCCCCGTAGCAACTGTAAAGTTGTATATTTTGTTGAAACTATATGATACGTATATGTTTTAGAAAGAGTTTCTGTAAATTGGATTGAATGCCATATTTGGGCCTTCTGCCAGTGCTGTTTGGACCCTTAGAGGCCTTTTCTTACTATCCTCTCATTGTTTTCGATTGAAAATCTATACTCAGTCATGGTTATACTTGTTTACTACATAACTCGGTTTTATGACTCTATTTTGATGCATATAAATGTTGTTTTGGGCTGAATTCCCTGTTTTTACTGAAATGCCCGAGTGGCTTGAGAGATTTATGACTGAGTGAGGCCAAGGGCCTGATTTGTAAGGATATTTATGGGATCGGGCTGCACGCCGCAGCATGTTTGATATAGGCCGAGGGCCTGAGTGATTTATGCCATGATTTGGCTTGATATAGCGCTTGGGCTGAAGGAGCCCCTCCGGAGTCTGTACACACCCCCAGTGAGCGCAGGTACCTACTGATTGTGAGTGCCGAGTGCTGGGTGACTGGGAGGCATGAATGATTGTGAGGTATGCCCGAGAGGCAAGATTTCATCATTTTTGCTCACCTTTGCATTTTTTCCTCTGTCTGAAAACTATTGAAAAATATCTTGAAATGATTTTTACTGGAACTGGGTTTAAACGAGATGTTTTGATTTAAATCCTGATTTTAAAAGCATGAGGTATTTCACTGAGATTTCCTGATATGAATGTTAAATGCTTTATTGCTCGTCACTACTGCTCAGTTTTTGTTTATTGTTGTTACTTACTGAGTTGGCGTACTCACGTTACTCCGTGCACCTTGTGTGTAGATCCAGGTGTAGCTGGACACGGTAGTGGTTATTGATTGTTCTGATTGCATATTTTCCTGGGGATAGCAAGGTAGCTGCCTGGCTATCGCAGCCCTGCTCTTCTCCCTCTTATATTCCTCTAGTTGTATTTAGCTATTTTCCAGGCTGAGTTAGCCTTGATATTGTTAGACAGATTATAGTAGATGCTCATGACTAGTGACACCCCGATGTCAGGCTTTTCCTTCCGCACTTTTATTTTGATTGGAACTCCTTTATGAATATTTTTATGTTAAATAACATTGAAATTATCTTTGAAATGAAAATATCGGTTTGTTTTAGAAATGAGTTGGCGTGCCTAGTTCCACGATAGGCGCCATTACGACAGGGGTTAGTTTGGGTCGTGACAGATTGGTATCAGTGCCTAGGTTGCATAGGTCTCACGAGTCATGAGCAGGTTTAGTAGAGTCATATGGATCGGTACGGAGACGTCTTTACTTATCTTCGGGAGGCTGCAGAACCTTTAGGAAACTCCACATTCTTGAATTCTTGTCGTGCGAATCTGTTGATTCTAGTAATTAAACATGTGTTGTTTCATTCTCTCACAGATGGTGAGGACTTGTGCTACCAGTCGGGAGGGCCAACCATTAGTACCACCAACCAGGGCCGCGAGGGGCCGAGGCCATGGTAGATGCCATGGTAGGAGCAGAGGTGCAGCCCGTACAGAAGCTGGGACAGTACCTGCAGATCCACCGGTTGCCCCAGATCAGGACTAGGTTCCAGTTGTTGATGCACCAGCTCAGGCACCACCTGTGCCTATTGT
>AWOL01S0046505.1:62531-139267 GCA_000715115.1 Nicotiana otophora | reverse complement strand
AAAGATAATGGCATGAATATACATAACATGGTACGACAAGACTGTCAAGAAACTATATATAAGGTACGAGCGACCATGCTGCCATGAAAGACTATATAACAAAAATCAGCTGACAAGGCATTCCAAACCATACATGAGTCGACACCTATCTATGAGCCTCTAAAGGAACATAAGTGCTGCAACATTGCCAGAACAGGGCCACAACATACCCATAATATCTATAACAAGAATGCATACCAAGACCACGGCAAGTCCAAAGAAGGGATATGGCCAATAACCGCTGAACTAGACAGCCTACTATGGTGGGGGAGCTGCANATACAACCTGTGACATTTGGGTACCTCTAAGGGCTATTGACATGAAATACATGATACATACATATATATATATATATACATAAACTTTTAAAACAAATGCCTTTGTGGGCATCACTATCATCATATCGTACCCGGCCAATAGGCTCGATATAACGTACCCGGCCATCATAGAGCTCGGTAGAATCGTACCCGGCCACGTGGAGCTCGGTAAAACCCAACTGATCAGTGGTTGCACAATAGGTGCCGTACCCGGCCGACTATAGTGCGGCTCGGTAGAGTAAAATAGATACATATATATGATGCATGTTGGACTCATTGGAATCACATGTTGAACCTTTCGGAGTGACGTAAGGTCGGTATCCTTCGTACACGTTATTAGGACTAACTCTTCATTAAGAATCTTATAAGAATCAGGAACTACCAACAACATTGATAAGTTAAGAATAAGAGAACATCAATATCAATCGTTTCATAAGAAGGGTAGCAATGTAAGTACTGCTAGCTTCTAAGAGTAGAGTATCTTTGGGAGCTCGTTCATTACATTATGTACAATCGGAGTCGTGCAAAAGAATGAAGGGGATAGCCTCACATACCTTGTATATACTTTCCAACCTCAAACTATGCAAATGTCACGACTCCTTAGTCTACAATAAGAGAAATGATCTTATCATTATCGTTTAAGCGTCGTAACTATTATGTATCGAACGCAACCTATTTTATGATGAAATGGACAGAACCTCCCCTATTTATATGACTTCCCACAAGTCAAGACAATCACCAAACAGCCCAAACAACATCAACAATAATCATATTGAGCCTCCCAAAACAGTCCACCAACCAACAACATTACTACCAAGCCTTTCGATATATATTTCACAAGTTCTAGCTTCAACGACTTAGCCGCAACTTGGATAATCTTAAATACATGTAGAGTAAGAGGTTCCTTACCTTTACATGGAAATGACAACTCTAATTTGACCTTAATTGTCCACGAAATATCCCTCCAATTCTGCCACAAGAACAAGGAAGCAAAACTAGCAATCAATTCGGGATTTTCGGCACTAGAATTACTTTAGAAGATTTGAAATCACCTAGGGTTGATATTAAAAACTTTAGGGAGTATTTATAGAACATAAAACACTTAAAAGAACCTCCCACACGATCTTCAACAACACAAAAATCAGCAACAACAAGAAGAACAAGAAACTTACTGGCGCCACGGGATTCCCGACATTTGATTTGTGTTGTTTGCCCTTTGTTTGGGTCTTGGATCATGAGAGAACTTTGAAAGAGTGTTTTTAGGGTTCTAAGGTCTGAATATACTGAAAAGTAGTGACTTAAAACGGGGTTGAGGTATCTTATATATATCCATATGTCTTAAACCGCCTATGTGGGCCCCATAGAGAGCTGCTTGGCGCACTCTCGCGAAAATGCGAATAGCTCTCTATTCCGAGATCGTATCGATGAACGGTGTAATGTGTTGGAAACTAGACTCATAGATCTTAATTTAATAGGTAGATCACCCCATAATTCCAAGTACATTAGGAGAAAAACGTAGTAACATTTGACCTAAAGTTTAAGTAAAATTATAAACGTAAGTTGCGACAACTTTTGTCGACTTTTGTTTCATAACTCGCTTGACTTCAAGACTTATGATATAGATACTATATGATTCAAATAAATTAAAACATGAACTCTTGGGACAATTAAGCACCTCTAGGTTTACCCGAAAATACGGGTTACAACATCCTTAATTCGTTTAACTTCTAATACTTGTTAACTACTCCTATACACCCTTGTATCGTTTAAGACCAATAGGATTAACTTCTTATCATCTCAAAGATAATCTCTTCTTGGATTTACGTCGACTAACTTACGGCGTGATCTAAGGTACGCGAATTTGGGTTGTAACAAAAACTTAAAACGGTCAAAAGATACTCTTAATATGATGTAATTGTAGGCTTACAAAATTTATTGGATTTAAATTTAACAGAATATTTTGAACTATATCTTAAATATGTAATAGTCCAAACAAATATATGGGCCAATATAATTAAATTAATTATATAAGTTCAATATACATTAGTTAAATAAATAGGTCCAAATTCATTGGGCTAGTCCATTTACTTGGGTTACAAATGATGAGCCCATTTCATTTAGCCTAAGATGTCATCTTCCTAGAGGCCCAGCTTGGTACCACGTGTCAAACGACATGGCACGCCAAGTCAAACGGAAGAGCTAATAGGGTCATGACACTTATTAAAATGACAAAGCATGCCAAATTAAATTAAAAGGCCAATAAAATTGTGCCATATGTGCAAGTGACATGTTCTTGTCAATCAAATGTGGCTTTATTACGCTTCAATCTGATTGATCGAAAAGAGTTTATTCTCATTACAACTCTTCTCTTCCACAACTATAAATAGGAGTCTTTATAACTCAGAAAAGACACCAGAAGTTACAACAAGAAGCAAGAGAGAGCTCGTGGATCAAATACCGTAAACTTCTCTACAAGCTTCAAGTTTCAAGCAATCAAGTTCAAGTTTCAAGCAATCAAGTTCAAGTTTCAAGAAATCAAGTTCAATTTCAAGAAGTCAAGTTCAAGATCAAGAACGAAATCAAATACAAGGCGTTCAAGTTCAAGGCTACTTGTTCATGACAAATCACTGTTCGTTGCGACTATGAAGGCATTCGTGAGGGATAAATCAAGTCAAATTTAAATTCGAGATCAAGCTAAAAGACCCTTGAATTTATTTACTATTGGAAAGAAGAACCAGAGAAATCATAGAGATTGTACTACTCATATTATTTGAAATAAAATGATACGATTGCTGTAATAATTTTTCAGTATCGATTATTTGCTTGACACAAATTTATCCTCTATAAATTCTAGCATGCCCGGTGAGACAATCTCTGCCTCTCATCTCAAATTTTCAATCACCAAAGTTCAAGAACATCGAAATGGCTTCACATAAAATCAACTCCAGATCAACTTACACTAAGGCTACTAATTTCAAGTTCTATACTAATGTAGAAAGCATCCTCGATGTTACCTTTGGAAGCTTTGGACTAGTTACAAGGAGCAAAGCAAACTCTTTAGGACAACAAGCACTCCAAGAGTCGTCTGCATCAACCCTTATTTTTGGGCCTTCACCCTCAAAAGGAGCAAGATCCTTTGCAAACACGACCCAAAAAGGAAACGACGTCGTCGAAAGGATCGAAAAGGTTCTTGCCCATCTTAGTTTATCTAAGTCCAAGAAATCCTTCATACAAGCGGATGATGATGACTTGAGCGTTGGATCAACTCTAGTCTCCATAAAATAGACCTTTATGATATATCCCAATTATGATCCATATCATTCTTCATCCTTTACGGTGATCATGCAAACATTGGTTATTGAAGCTTCTACTGTAGAAGAACAACTTACAAACTTGACGAAAGCAGTTGAAGTCTTGTCAAATCTCGTGCATGATCAAGATGCTAAACTTTCCAATTATACAAATAAATTGGATATCATAGTAGAAGGAGAATCCACACAGATACCTTTAAATCTTCAAAGGTCACAAGCAAAAAGAGACTCCTCTGAAAAGCAAGCAACGACAACCAAAGAGATATAAGTCTCCGCTGAAGGTCTGATTCCCGTTGTGAAATTAAAGGACTTCATCATGGAGGCTATCAAAGATAAGCCCGAGTCGTCGTCCAAATTATCACTCACATATGAGAAGTCATATACGCAAAGAATTGATAACTTGAAAATGCATGTTGGTTATCAACCTCCTAAGTTGCAGCAATTCGATGGCAAGGGAAATCTGAAACAATATATAGCATACTTGGTTGAAACTTGCAACAATGCTAGAACGTACGTCGATTATATTGTCAAACAGTTTGTTCGATCTCTTAAAGGTAATACATTTGATTGGTACACGGGTCTCGAATCTGGTTCCATCGATAGTTGGGAGAAGTTAGAGCAAGAGTTTTTCAATCGCTTCTATAGCACAAGATGCATCGTAAGCATGGTCGAACTTACAAAGGCTCGTCAACGAAATGATGAGCCAGTTATTCACTTCTTCAACCGCTAGAGGAGCTTAAGCCTTAACTACAAGGATCACCTTAGTGAAACTTCTGGCATCAAAATGTGCATTCAAGGCATGCATTGGAGTCTTCGCTATATCTTACAAGGCATAAATCCCAAAATATTTGAAAAACTAGCAACTCGTGCTCATGATATGAAACAAAATATGGCCACAAGTGGATACCAAGCGCTACTTGTCTTTGAGTTTTACGATGAAGAAGAATAACAAGAAGGTGAGGATGGGGAAAGTTTTCATCTGAAAATAAAAACTAAGAGTCTATGCATGTCACTATGCTCCTCAACGCACGAGCCTAGACTGCAAGTTATAATACTCCTCAACGCACGAGCCTAAACTGCCAGTTATAATACTTCTTGGCACATAAGCCTATACTAATATCACAATCTCCCCAAATTTGAACTAAATCTTTAAGATGTAAACCTCTTCAAATTCTATCAAAGTCTTCAAGTTGTAAAGATCTTCAAATTTGAGCAAAGTGTTCAAGACGCAATGCTCTTCAAATTCGAGCAAAGACTCAAGTCGAAAGCTCTTCATAGTAGAGCAAAGACTTCAAGTCGCAAAGCTTTTCAAATTCGAGCCAAACTTCAGGTTGCAAATCTCTTCAAAGTTGAGCTAAATCTTCAAGTCACAAAGCTCTTCAAATTCGAGTCGAACTTCATGTTGCAAAGCTCTTCAAAATTGAACAAGTCTTCAAGTTGTGAAGCATTTTGAATCGTAAGCTAAATCTTCAAATTACTACACTCCTGGACACACGAGCCAAAACTACATGTCATGAAGCTCTTCAAATTTGAGCAAAATATTCAAGTTGCAACGCTCCTGAACGCACGAGCCAAAACTTCATGTCATGAAGCTCTTCAAATTTGAGCAAAATCTTCAAGTTCCAAAGCTCCTCAAACACGGGCTTAAATTGCAAGTCGCTATAATCCTTAAAGAAAGAGCATAAAATACATGTTACTCCTGGCCCGCAAGAGTATAAACTGTGTACGGCCTAAAAAAAGAGTTTTCAAGGTTGAAAACCTCGAAAAAGACGATCTAGGCAAAAGTTGGGACATTAAAAAAAATCACTCATTCTGAACTACGACATCACTTGATCCTCTTCACCGAGGTACGTAGGCAGCCTAGAGTTTCATTCTAAGTTCAGTCGCATGATTTCAAAAGATAAATATTGCCTAAATCATTGTTTGAATGAAGTATGATGGAATATAATTCACTCAATCGACACTTGAAAATCGGGCTAAAATATCATCCATCTGTTGAACTTTGGATTTAATATAATTCAAACGGGGAAAGCCTCCACGGTAAATTGGTGTCTTTAATGAGACGATTATAGTCTATTAGGAGGATACCAAGTATTTATATGGAAGTTCGGGAATTCACTATGTCTTCATGTTTGCCAATTATTCAAGCATGTCGGTCTTCAAATTCACCGCTCTTTAAGTTGAAATATTTAAGCCTTCCAAGTCTTCAACTTGAAGCCTTCAAGTCCGTCAGTCTTCAAGTTGAAGTTTAAAAGTCCACGCTCTTCAGGTTGAAGCGTCAAAGTCCGCCAAATCTTCAAGTTCGTCAAATCTTCAAGTTTGTCGATCTTCAAGTTGAAATCTACAAAGCCCGCCAAGTCTTCAAAGTTCACCAAATGTTTAAGTCGATGTCGTCAAGTCCACCAAGTCGTCGAGTTGAAGCTTTCTAGTTTTCCAATCTCAAGGTGGACATGTTAGTCCCTTTGCACAAGTTGGACTCTTCATGGATTTGTCCTTCTATATGCTGCCATGGATTTGTCCTCCCATATGATGTTGAGGATTTATCCTTCTATTTGTTGCCATGGATTTGTACTTCGATATGCCGTATAAACATTGGCGCCTTGAAAGTAATCTCTATGATTTTTGGGCGGGAATGAGTATTCATCCTTTCACACCATGATAGTAATCTCTCTGATTTTCGGACGTGGATGACAGAATGAGTATTCATTCCTTCACACCCGGAGAGTAATCTCTCTGCTGTTCGGACGGGGATGAGTATTCATCTCTTCACACTCTGAAATCACCTTCTTTATGGATGAATCATCCATGAGCAAGAACTTGTCATTCTCTTTTGACCTACAAAAAGCAAAACAGGGAGGAAGGCAACATAAAACACCAAAGAGAAAAAAAAGAATATTATTTTTTACCCGATTCACTCGAATAGGCTTGCAAGCTACGAAGTGATGTTCATAGAGGCTAAGCATGCGGTATATATAGACATTAAAGGTCGGCCATGTAAATATTTAAGTCGATGTGGGATCAATTGCACAAAGGCGGTAAGTTGACTATTCCGTGTTCTAGTAGGACTTGGCTAGAGCTATTTGATTGGGATTAAAACATGAAAATCGCTGCGTGTATGGAGTTCTTGCAATTGGTCTGTTGCTAAAAGCATATCCATGTGAAGGTTGAAAATCTCTTAGTGCTACATGGCAAATCTATCTGGAGAATTTAAGCATACTATTTGTGTTCTTGTTGAAAGTAACGAGAATTCATACTCCACTTAAGAGAAAATTACATTCATTGTCAATTGACCCAACATACCAACAAAATTAGGCCCATATTTTAGGTCCTTACCCGATTTAATCCAGATTGTACATAAATTCTAAAATAGTTTTCATCTGTTAGCCCAAAGCACGTCAAAGGTTTTTTCTTCATTCCCAACGCACCCAATTCTCTCCCTACCACCCCTCTTTTCTTTGTTTCTAACCCAAACATATCCCATCATCCTCTCTTACCCTAGCCTCCATTATTCCTCCACTAAACAATTCTGGCTCAGGCTCTTCCTCTGTCGTCCAAGCCCACCAAGTCCGATGGTGGCTAGCAGAAGAAGAATTGAAGATTTTGAAAGAAAAATGAAAACCCATGCATATCTGAAATTTTTAACTCTCAAACTTGATTAGCGCCGAGAAATAACCACTAATTTTGGAAGATTTTGAAGTTTGAAATTCGGATTAGTATTGTTACAACCTTGAAGTCTCGGATCTGAAACTAGATGTATCTTGCCTAGGCAATAAGTTCGGAATCATTCGCATAAAGTTGTAATACCTGCTGCTACAACTCGAAGTTGGAATAAAAAAATCATAATCATATAGCAGTTTGTATCGACATTGTATAATAATGTATAATTATGTATATGAATGTATAAATACCACTTATACATTATTATACATTTTTATACAAGTTGATATATCGTTTACAGTTAGTGTAGTGTTGGACATAATGTGCTTTTTAGTGAGAATATTGTATAACCAGTGTTTATATATAGTTATATAGTATTGTATACTTATGTATAAATGTGTATATTTATGTATAATGATATATAATTATATATTTTTTAGTTTATAAGGATCTAGATACATTATCAATGCATAAGAGGCCTCCATGGAAGTTTGACACTTTCTTCTCTTCTTTTTCTTTTGTGTTATGGGCAATATGAAAAAGTTTTTATATGTGCTAGAGGGATTCTACAAGGGAAATCACCAGCAATGTCCATTTATAAATAGTTTATTAAAAAAATTGGTCAATTCACAAAATATTACTAATATGGTGTTGTTAGAATAGATTCGATACATCGTAAGGAGTTTGAATCTCAGTTTTGGGATGATTTGGTGGAGTTTTGAGGTGGTTTGAATTTAAAATTCGAAGTAGAAGATGAACATGAAAAAATAATATGTGTATCACACGTTGTATCATTTGTGTATCACATATGTATCATATTTGTATCAAATATGTATCACATGTATACCCATGTATACCTCTTTGTGTGATACACGCGTGATACATGTTTGATACATGTGTCGCAGAAGTATTTTTTGAACTCGATTTTAACTACGAATTTTGATACCAAATCAATCCAAATCACCTCCAATCTTCCTCAAATTTTGTATATTGACTCATCTATATGTTTTCAATGAATTTCAACTATGGTCATTGAAAAAAGGTCCTTTTTTGCTTAGATTTTTGGAATTTTGTATATATTTTTTCGTATTTCATCACCTTATTTGTTACCTCATCCATGAATTTCCTTTCCGTCTTGCATCTATTATTGTTGATCATGCTTCAAAATATGGAATGAGATCTTTGCATGTGATTCTTGAAGAGAAAGAACCTTATTTTTTTGGACCTGCATGGAATGAGATCTTGCATGTGCTTGGCTAGTTTTGGTAAGTGTATGATTAATGGCTAGAGGTTGATAAGTTAGGACTTATTGGGGACATTTATGTAAGATTCCCTTCATATCAGTGTCATGCTTTGGTAGCAAGTTAAATTATTTTGGAATGCACAACGTATGTAACCAATTCTCTTAAGCAGAAAGTCGAATGAATCGCAACTAAAAGGAAATATACAAATCGTTCAAGAAGAAATGAAGAGAGGAACGATTTTGGAATTCATTAAGCTTGGTAGCTTTGAAATTTGGACAAGCAATTAATATTGCAATTTGACGCAAGAGCTCAAGTATGACCATTTGATGCTTATTCCAAGCCTTGCCTTTCAAGTTCAACGAGTTTTTTTTTATTGTTTTGGTAATTAAGAAAATTTTATTACCAGGGAGAACATATGTACGAGTAAAGAAGCAAAACCCCTAAAGTTGGACATTAAGTCCCCAACTTTAATATTAAGCAAATTAGCATCTTAGACAAACGATCAACAGCTATCTACCATTTGCATCTCAGTTTACTACTTGATTCAAAGATATAGGGCTAGGGCTAAAAATTCAAGTCTGCCACCTGCTTTGTTAGCCTTGGGTGCCAACTCATTCTGCATATAAGTAATAAGTGCGTTGCCCTTCAATATTCCGGGGTTGACTGTAGATGGTCAATGAAGTGAAATCAAAATATATGTATTCTGTCTCATTAGCACGTTCTTAGACAATATTGGTTTTTGTTTTTGTTCAATATCGGTTTGAAGTGAAAAAATAAAAATTTACTCGAAATAGAAGCTGGAAAAACGTATTTGTAAATTGCATTCGTGTTTAGACACAAATTGCATATTTGAAAAATATCACTTCACGTGTAATACTTGTCAAATAAGCCTTTCAATATTTTGCCAGTATTTCAAATACTACACTAAAATTCAATACTCCCTCCATTTCAAATTAGAGGAGCTACTTTTCTTTTTAGCTTGTTCCAAAATAAATGACACATTTTTAATTTGGAAATAATTCAACTTTAAACTCTTCATTTTACTCATTTTACCCTTAATGAGAAGCTTTTACCCCTTAAGCTTTTAATATTTTGTCATGACATCATATCCACTATAACAAATTTGTGGACCAATTCATAACATTTGTCATGACATCATATCCATTATTAGGCCAAGGATTTCTTGCTATAAATAGAGGAGCTTCTCCTCGTTTGAAGACACACCAAAATAAAGAGAAGCTATAGAAGTTAGAGAGAGTAATCCACAGATTGTAGTCTGTGAGATAAATAGTGAGTGTCAGTAATGTTGTAGTAAGGTATTTTAAATAAAAGAATATTATTTTTTTCAAAATTATAGTAGTCTCTTGACACTACTAGGTTGTAATATTATAGTAGTAATATTGCTCAGCTCGGGTGCTGTATTTACCTCATTAAAAGAGTTAGTGTCGTTGTTACTCTCTTGTATTATTATTATTATTTTCCGTGAATATTATTTCTGGGTGAGATTATTATTTTTTCCAACAACGTGGTATCAGAGCCATGGCAAATAATGGTACATTGTCTTTTCAATACCCACATCTCACAAAAGATAATTATGAGAAATGGTGTCTATGTATGAAAGTCATTCTTAGCTCTCATGATGTATGGGAAATCGTAGACAAATGGTATGTAAAATCCGATAATGAGGAAGCTCTGCCTCAAAATGAAAAAGATATCTTGGAAAAAATAAGGAAGAAGGATCAACAAGCCCTCACACTCATCCACCAATGTTTGGATGATACCATATTTGAGAAGGTGGCAGATGCTACCACCTCAAAGGAAGCTTAGGAGATTTTACAAAATTCTGTTCAAGGAGTTGACAAGGTGAGGAAGGTAAAACTTCAAACTCTATGGGCTAACTTTGAAGTTTTAAAAATAAAAGAATCCAAATGCATTTCGAATTATTGTTCAAAAGTGAAGGCTATTGTAAATCAATTAAGAAAATACGGGGAGGACATAGAAGATGTCTGTGCGGTAGAAAAGATCCTTCTCACTTTAACACCTAAATTTGATTTTGTGGTGTGTGCTATTGAGGAGTCTAAAGATTTAGACTCTATGCTGGTAGAGCAATTGGAGGGTTTTTTAGAGGCCCACGAAGAAAAGATCAAAAGAAGACAAGAAGTGCCACTGGAGCAACTTCTTAAAACTCAGGCATCCTTTAAGGATTATGGAGGTGAAAAGAGCTATCGAGTAAACGGACGAGGACGAGGCCGTGGTGGTCACGAAAGAGGAAGAAGTAATGGTAACAACATCAACAATGAAGTTAAAATCCACCAAACATTTAGAGGTCGTGGCCGTGGACAAAGAGGAGGAAGAGGACGTGACTACTATCAATAAAATAATGGATAAAGGTATGACAAATCAAATATTGAGTGCTATAATTGTCATAGATTTGGCTATTACTCTTGGGAATCTCGTAGCAATGATGAAGAAAAGGCCAACCTTGTTGACGACAAGAAAGAAGAATATGAGTCAACGTTGTTGATGGCACTCAAGGAAGAATCTCGTAGCAATGATGAAGAAAAAGCCAACCTTGTTGACGACAAGAAAGAAGAATATGAGTCAACGTTAAAAAGTAATATTTTGAGTTTGGGCCAACTTCTTGAAAAGGAATATGACATCCACATGAAAAATATGCATCTTTGGATTAGAGATTCAGGTGGAATTCTATTTGCTAAAGTGCACATGGCAAAGAATAGATTATTTTCTCTAAATCTTAAAATAATTGATGCAAAGTGTTTGAAGGCTAAAGTGCAAGATGAATCATAATGTTGGCACATGCGATTTGGGCACTTGAATTTTGAAGCACTCAAATCAATGGGAGAAAAGAACATGATGCATGGGATACCATCAATCAACCATCCCAATCAACTGTGTGAAATTTGTCTTCTTGGAAAATATACAAGAAGGAGTTTTCCAAAGGAGGTCATGTCAAGATCAACTAAACCGCTTCAGCTTGTTCACACTAATGTGTATGGACCAATCAATCCATCTTCCTTTGGTAAAAGTAAATACTTTTTACTTTTTATTGATAACTTTAGTAGAAAAACTTGAGTTTATCTCTTGAACTAAAAGTTTGAAGCTTTTGCTGCTTTTAGAAATTTCAAAGTACTTGTGGAGAAAGAAAGTGGCTATAAAATAAAAGCTTTAAGGTCCGATAGAGGAGGTGAATTTACTTCAAAAGAATTTAATGACTTCTGTCAGTCTCATGGAATTTGTCGTCCCCTAATGGTACCTTATTCACCCCCAACAAAATGGAGTTGCAGAGAGAAATAATCGAACGATTCTTAATATGGCTAGATGTAAGTTAAAATCTAAAAGTATGCCCAAGGAATTTTGGGCAGAAGCTGTATCTTTTGTAGTTTATTTGAACAACAGGTCTCCAACAATGAATGTTAGAGATCAAACCCCTCAAGAAGCATGGAGTGGAAGAAAGCCAAGTGTCAAGCACTTGAGAATCTTTGGAAGCATAGCCTATGCTCATATGCCGTATCAAGGGAGAGCGAAACTTGATGATTGAAGTGTCAAGCATGTGTTTGTTGGCTATGATACGAGTTCAAAAGGCTACAAGCTATAGAATCCAAGTAGCGGCAAGATGGTGGTGATTCGTGATATTGAATTTGATGAAGAATTGGCATGGAATTGGGAAGCTCAGGAAAAAACTTCACATGATTTTATTCCATACTTTGGCGATGAAGAAGAACCAGAGACCGTGGAACTTGTGCAGGATACAACTCCACCTCCTTCTCCAACCAATGTTGCATCTCCTTCTTCTCAACAAAGTTCAAATAAGCAACCACAAAGGACAAGGAGCATTCAAGAGCTATATGATGGCACAAAAGAAGTTGCTAATTTTGACTTTTTATATTGTCTCTTTGCTGTTAGTAAACCAATGAACTTTGATGAAGCTGTTACAGATAAAAAGTGGAGACAAGCCATGGAGGAGAAGATTGAGTTTGTAAGGCCCAAATAGTTTTCCTAAAACCCAAAGTTCTGTGATGCCGGTACAGGTGTAGAGGTTAATAATAGTAGCGGCACTTGCCTAACCAATGTACGGGCCCAAATCCTTACATTGGGTAGCGGCACCTGCTCGCCCGTGCGGTGCCTGTAGTTCCTCGCGCTGCAGGCCAGCCTATTTTCTTTCCCAAGATTCAAAGCACGATCTTGTGCCGGTTGGTGGGACTCGCCCGTAGGCTCGCCCCAACTTGTGCTGCCCGTAAGACGTCTAGGCCCTTGGCCCTAGACATGTCGTGGCACTTCATCTTAGGATCATAATCCATAAGCCCCTTGGGGGATTGGCTTAGAACATGTCTTGTCCCTCGCCTAAGACTGAGCATCGCTCTCACGTGCACAGCCCAATCTTCAAGCTTGACACTCGCCTAGTGCATCCGCGACTAGCTCGTGCCTCGTCCGAGTAAGGCAACCTTTAGACCTTGGCCATTGTCATGTGCGTCTTTCGTGCCATGCCCATACATTGCCCTCGCGATACGTTCCATCCCGAATAGTGCAGTGTCACCCCACAACTGCACCTTTAGGCCAACAGACCCTTGCTTGCATGGTTGAACCCAAGACATACTCACAAGTCGACATATGATGCCCCTATTACAGGTGCATCAAGTATCCAATCGGCACAGAGGTCTCATTCCAACATTCGGCAGCCCGCGGGACTGGTCGTCCCACACATCGAGCCTCCAACACCACTTTGATGCCGAACGCTAGCCCAAAGGCGTTGCGCCATCCATAGAGTTTCCAAACTCGTATGGATACCTTTGACACTCCTTCGAGTCATCTAGGCAGGCCCTTGAGGTTGCCCCCAAGGTAGCTCGTTCGATACGGCTTGGTTCGGAATTTTTGAATTGAATAGTGCGCTGGGGAGTTGAAGAAAATATTGGGAAGAAGTAGGCATTTCTGTGGCCTACTCTGCGATCGCAGAACCACTCTGCGGACCGTAGAATGGTCGCAGGGTGGGTCAGTTTTCTGGGTCATTTTGATGTCAAATTTCGCGGCCATTATGCGACCGCATAACCATTTCGCGGGCCGCACTCTTATCGCATATCCCGACTTGGGATGTTTTGGAGGGAGGTTCTGTGGTGCACTATGCGGCCGCAGAACCCTTCTGCGGTGCATTATGGGACCGCAAAATAGGTCTGCGAGCCGCATAGTGACCACAAACCTGGTCAGTTCCTCTCAAGTTTTGGCACCCAATTTCGCGGTCATTTCGCGGACCGCAGAACCTGTTCTGGAGCTTCATTTTTGGGATTTTTAAACCCGAACCTATTCCGTTAAAACACCTACCTTGGACAATTTTGAACTTATTTCTGATATTTTTAGAGTGAGAAAGAGGGTCCTAGAGGGAGAAAGTGATCTTCATCAAATTGCTCTTCAATTCTCTCTTATAACCTTGACGATTATCAAGAGAGGCACCCAGGGCTTCTTCCTAAGAGGTAAGATTCTATCACCCAAACTCTTAATTTCAAAATGTAACTAGGATAGGCCATTAGTAAGGTAATTCATGTGGATGGGAGTGCTTACCTTGCATGCATGTATTCCTAAGGTATGTGAGGAGGTTGTGAGCTAAAGATAGAAAAGAATGGGGTGTGGGATGGTGAAGTCTTTCATAAAAGGGCCATGGAACCTTTATGCACATCTAGTGTTTGATAAAATGCTTAAATGAGCTAGAATCATAATCATCCTCCTAATTTTTGATTCAATTTGTTACATTTTAAAAATAGATTGAAGTTGCTAAGATTTGTGAAATATTTTAGAGTGTAAGGAAGCTCAATTGAGGTATGTTGGCTAAACTTTCTCTCTTAGAATATATAGCCATAATATTTCCATAAGATCAAGTATGATTGGCTCAAGATTCCTAACTTCTATATTCTGGGTTATTCCCTATAAACTTGTTTATTCCGAATGAGTCTTATGTCAAAATATAGATGTTCAAAGTATGGTTTGAGTATTAAAATGTTGTAGCTTTGAGACGTGTTTTAAATGAAAACTAGTATACTAATTGGATGAGAAAAAACCGATATTCTTAAGATTCTTAATTGCTCTTATGTGTACCTAAAGTCTTGATTGGAAATTTCTTCTTGTTGATAATCTATGAAGATGGCTGGAAATGAAATAAATGAATTGGGGGTATAGTGTGTGGCCAACGTGCCAAGAATTTAAGTTATGATTATGGCTAGTAGTGCAAATGATTTGAGAGGATGCGATAAAGAATATGAAATGACTCACGACTCAATTATTTAAAAATAATTTCGAAAATAGAACTTAAAAGCTTCGATACTTAATTCATACCCATAAGTGGCTGCTTTAACTAATGCCTTGCTTTACAAATATATCCATGGTGATTCGAGTTCTTACATACTCAGGTGTTGAAATTGTATATTGTCATTTTTGGGAAAGAGTATTGCAAGAATAAATGGTGTATTGATTGCTTATGATTTTGATGTGTGCTTGTATTGCTGGTCGGTATGCCCCATTATTTGGGAAGACACCTTTTGTGTTTAAAGTTCCATTACTAATAAAGTTGAGTTATATGATTGCTGAAATATTCTATATGTTGATATTTGATGGTGATCTTTGAAATTGAAAGAGGTGAAAGTGTGGAATATGAAATACGGCCACCGTGCCAGGAATAAAAAATCTTATGAATGACCAAATGATCCAAGAAAATATTATTGTTGTAAGTATCTGGAAATACTAATAAGAATTTATACAATGTGGAAGATGTCGAGGTGAGTACAATTGTATTTATGTTACCTTGTGTGCAAATCAAATTAAAAATATTTTTGGGAGCATTATTAGCCAAACCGAGGAAGGGTGGGTCATAAGGTCCACACCTGAAACTACACGTGCCGGTGTAGGGGTGAATTGTGATTATTCCCCTTATTTAGGATGAAATTGAAATATTGGAGAAATTATGATATTATTCCCCATAATTGGGATGAAACAGGTAACAATTGTGGATTGAAAAAATCAACTCACACGGCATATGTGGGAAGGCGGCCTAGCTGATCGGGTGGAGATCGGACGCCATGTTGCGCACATGGTGGTACTACTCTTCGTAACAACTTTCTTTCGCATCACTCATCAAACCACATCGTTCGTGGGGAGATGGCCTAGCTGATCGGGCGTGATCGAACGCCGTGCTAACACAGACGATGGCATATCGGTGCTAATGATCTCCCAACCAAAATTTGTATATGAAGTTTGTATTTTTGAAAAATTATTATGTTTTACCTGGACATTTAGATATTGTTGATTGTGACTTGTTGTTTCTATGGGTTGCCTTTTCTTATATGGGCATTCTATTTTTAAAGAGGACTTTTAACTATACATACTAGTGCTATTTGACAGTACTAATGTCCCTTTTGCCGGGGACGCTGCATCTTTAATGGATACAGGTGCTTCTACGGCAGGCGGCATTGATCAGTGATAGCAGCACACTCTTTTCAGCTGATTTGGTGAGCCCCACTTCATTTCGGGGTCATGTATCTTTTGTTTCTCATGTACTGTGTTTTGAGGTATAATCGGGGCCTTGTTGCCAGCATTTCCATATTACTCTTCTATTGTACTTAGAGGCTCCGTAGATGGGTTGTGGGTTTTGGTTGATGTTGGGAATTGAACTAGGAATGTTGGTGTTTGGAAATCATGTTTTTCGTTAATTCTATAAACTCGCAATATTTTGGAAATTATGAATGAAGTTGCTAATGAATATGAAATGGGAGTAGTTAATGAAATCTTTTGAAAGTCTGATTAATAGAGTACATCTCCTATTTAATCATGCATGAGTTTGGGTAGAAGAAAATCTAACAGGCTTTCTCGATCGGGTTTTCTCGGTTGAGCGCCGGTCGCGCTCCCCGATTTTGGGGTATGACAGAGTCAATAGAGAAGAACAACACTTGGGAGTTAACAACTCTTCCCAAGGGTCATCGTGCAATTGAAGTAAAATAGGTATACAAGACAAAACAGAATGTTGATGGAGATGTTGAGAGATATAAGGCACGATTTGTGGCTAAAGGCTACAATCAAAGGCAAGGCATTGACTATAAAGAAGTCTATGCACCTGTTGCCCGCATAGAGACGATTCATTTGCTGATCTCTTTGGCGGTGCAAATGAAGTGGACGATCTATCCACTAGACGTCAAGTCAGCCTTCTTGAATGGCTATCTTGAAGAAGATGTCTATGTTGAACAACCATTGAGCTTCATGGTCAAAAACCATGAAGATAAAGTATTTCGGTTGAAGAATTTAAAGTATGCCCAACGAGCATGGAATAGTTGCATTGACAAGTATTTTCAAGACAATGGGTTTACTCGTTGTCCCCATGAATATGCTCTTTATCTTAAAGTTCATACTAATAGAGAAATAATACTTGTTTGTCTTTATGTTTATGATCTTATTTTCACGGGTAATAACCCGAGTTTATTTGAAGCTTTTAAGAAAGATATATCCCGTGAGTTTGAAATGACAGATGTAGGGCTCATGCCATACTACCTGGGCCTAGAAGTGAAGCGGATGGAGGATGAAATTTTTATCTCTCAAGAAAGCTATACAAAAGAGATATTGAAGAAGTTCAACATGCTCGATTGCAACCCCATGAACACACCGATGGAAAGTTGGACAAAATTGTCCAAGTTTGATGAAGGAGAAAAAGTGGATCCCACATTTTTCAAAAGTCTTGTGGGAAGTTTGAGGTACTTGACTTGTACCAGGTCAGATATACTCTTTGCAGTTGGAGTAGTAAGCCACTTCATGGAAGCTCCTACCTCCACTTATTTGAAAGTCACTAGAAGAATTCTTCGTTACCTAAAAGGTACGATTGACTTTGGATTATTTTATTCTTCTTCTAGTGATTTCAAGCTTATGGGATTTTGTGATAGTGATTATGCGGGAGATATTGATGATAGAAAAAGCACAACTGGTTTTGTATTTTTCTTGGGTGATTCTGTTATTTCTTTGAGTTCAAAGAAACAATCCATTGTTACTCTCTTGACTTGTGAAATTGAATATATAGCAACAACATCTTATACATGTCATGCTATTTGGCTGAGAAGATTATTGAAGGAGCTCAATTTTCCACAAATTGAAGCCACAGAGATTTGTATTGACAACAAATCCGCACAGGTCTGGTGTATCATGATCGAAGAAAGAATATAGATACAATGTATCATTTCATCAGAGAATTCATTACCACGAAGAAGGTAGAACTCAAATATGTGAAGTCTCATGATCAAGTTGCGGATATTTTTACAAAACCTCTCAAACTTGAAGATTTTCATAGATTGAGATCAAGACTTGAAATGAAGAAGAAAAATAAAAATTAAGGGGGAGATTTGATGGGTTCATCCCATGTGTAATATGGCCATTAATTTGGCTTCTATAACAAATTTGTGGACTAAGTTTTCATGACATTTGCCATGACATCATATCCCCCATAACGAATTTGTGGACCAAGTTTTTATGACATTTGCCATGACATCATATCCACTATAATAAATTTGTGGACCAAGTTTTCATGACATTTGCCATGACATCATATCCGCTATTAGGCCAAGAATTTCTTACTATAAATAGAGGAGCTTCTCCTCATTTGAAGACATACCAAAACAAAGAGAAGCAATAGAAGTTAGAGAGAATAATCCACAGATTGTAGTCTATGAGATAAATAGTGAGTGTCAGTAATATTGTAGTGAAGTATTTTAAATAAAAAGTATTATTTATTTCAAAATTGTAGTAGTCTCTTGACACTACTAGGTTGTAATATTATAGTAGTAATATTGCTCCGCTCGGGTATTGTATTTACCTCGTTAAAAGAGTTGGTGTCGTTGTTACTCTCTTGTGTTATTATTATTTTCTGTGGATATTATTTATGGGTGGAATTATTATTTTTCCCAACATTTAAGACCACAAACTTCAAAAGTCTTTTTTATCCTTAAACTCCGTGCCGAGTCAAACTATCTTATTTAATTGAAACGGATGGGGTATTTGAAAATATTGGTGATGAATTTTCAATTTTGTACCAAATATCCATTATATGTACCGTAGAAAATTGTGAATACACCAGCATATGATTTTGCTTGAGACAACTAAGGGGGAGGGGACAGAAATCAGAATCAGAAATGGGCAACAGTATGATTTGCACCTCTTGTCTTGTTCTGGAAGAGCTTCAAATTTCTCTCATGCCATACGTAATAGGGAGTTCTTGCTAATGCCATCCTATAGACTTCGTCTTTAGTGTTCTTGACTTAGCAAATTTTCCTGCCCAGTCTATTTCTTCTTGCCATTCCAAGCCTACCTGTGTATAGAATTTTGTGTCAAATAATAGAAGAAGCAGGACATTTAAAGAACATGTGTTGTTTGCTTTCATCTTAAGCTTCACATAGTAGACATATAGTTTCAGTTGTCATTCCCCACTTCACAAGTATATCCCTTGTGTAGAACTTCCCCTGGATAGTAAGATACAGAATGAAGCACCACCTTGGGCTACCTAAGTTATTACATATCAGTTTCCTCCAACTAACTTTGGGAAACTCTCCTTTCATGTTATTATACATCTTCTTGATAGAGTAGCTTGTATATTGTATCGGATTATCTATGCTCAAAGATGCATCTTCAAGGTATTTCTTTGCATTAAGGATTTTGAGGACCACCCAAGAAGATTATTTTGTTTCTATCTTACATGCCTCCTTGCCTTTCCCATGATACACATGCACCTATTTGATCCATAGTTTGTCTTTCTTGGTGCAAAGATTCCGGGAATGCTTTAAAATTGTAGCCTTGTTCCAAACCCTAAGATTAGTGATGTTTAAGTCCCCAATAGTTCTAGGTAAACATAATGTCTCCCATGCTACCATCGCCTTTTCTGATATGTCACTTCCCCTAGTCCAATGATAACTTCTGCAAATTACTTCTATCATGTGGATGATTTTCTATGGTAGGATGAAGATCTGTGACCAGAAAGATTATGTGATGACCTGATAGGTCATTTATAGTTTTACCCTTCATTTATGTGTTCCGAAACCTTGAATAGATCCGTTTAGCCTTCCTTGATTTGCATACGCAATTCGTGTAGTGTTCCGGAAAATGTTTATGTGAGAAATTGATAAAATTGTGAAATTTTACCTTAAAACTCATTTGAGTTGACTACCATCAACATTTTATGTAAACGGACCTGGATCAGTATTTGGAAGGTCCCGGTGGGTCTGTATCATGATTTGAGACTTGGGCGTATGCCCGAAATCGAATTCAGAAGTCCCTAACTTGATTTAACGTAATTTGTTGAAAACTAGCAATTTAAAGGTTTAAAGAATTTTTAAGTTTGACCGTAAGTTGACTTTGTTGCTAACAGATTTGGATTTCGATTCCGAAACTTGATATAGGTTCATCCCAGTATTTATGGCTTGTCTACAAATTTTGGTACAAAACGGAGTTGATTTGACGTGATTCGGACGTCCAGTTCTAAATTTGCATGTTCTTAAGTTTCTTTGAAAATTTCATTCGTTTAGGTATCCGATTCGTAGTCCTAGGTATTATTTTGGTATTTTGATCGCGCGAGCGAGTTCGTATGTGTCACGATCCCAAATCCCCTCCGTAGTATGTCGTGCTAGACATAATCTCTAAGACTAGGTAAGCCTAACACTATGCCGAAACATCAAATAAAAACTAGAAATTTCAAAACTTCAACAATTTCATCAATAGACTTAAGCTTAATACGTACAATTTCCCAAAACCCGGTGAGATATAAGTCACAAGCTCTAGATACGATGCTGAACAATCCTATACATCGTTGTCCATAAAAAACATAAAGAAATAAGGAAAACAGGGTAGAAGGGGACTATGAGGCCTACGGACGCGGGAAAGTGTCCCTTGAAGTCTCCAAAGCAGTAACACAATGCACTAATACCGAGGCTAATAGAATGTACCTGGATCTACACAAAACATGTGCAGAAGCGTAGTATGAGTATACCACAACGGTACCCAGTAAGTGCTAAGCCTAACCTCGGTAGAGTAGTGATGAGGTCAGGTCAAGGCCCTACTGGAGATAATAATAAACAAGACAGAAGATATAATGATATAATGAAAATGACAGGGAAGTGAACAAGAATGCATTTATGGGAAATAACAACACGGAATCAAGGAAAGCTAATACAACATAAATGGAAAACAAGAATTTTACATGTTAAGGAATACATAACCAAACAATACACCAAATAAAGAATATCAATAGGTCCACTCCCGAGGTACCGCCTCGTAGTCCCAAATCGTAAAAATAAATCACAGTCTTTCCTTATATCACCGCGGGAGCCTTTATATTTACTTTTTTGAAAATTATTTTTCCGAAATAGCATCCCGCATTTTAGCCCACCTTATTACACTGCATGGCTTCTAGTAGTTCCCCTACTAGCCACGCGTATCAAGTGTAAAGCCCCGTAAATTTTCATAGTTGACTCGGGATATTTATATAAGATTAAGAGGGTAATAGCATCAATCTCGAAGTTCGTGCAGACCCATATTAGGGGATGGTGGTGATTGGAACATGGTAATTTATATATAGTTCAAGTTGGGGTGGTTGGGAGTGTCAAAATATCAAAAGGAAGTAAAAACATTAGGCTTGAAAAGTTGGTTGAAATTGGCAAAAACAGCGCATTTAGGCCCTATTGCGCGCTCAGCGCACGAAAGGAAAACAGGGTTGCAAGGAACAAACCAACACATTTAGTCTGTAACGCGCACTCAACGCACGCTAGGAAATGTTCTTGAGCAGTGATAGCTCATGTTACGCGCACGCCGTGCGCCCACCGCGAGGTCCCCAGCAATATAAATATACATGAGCGGGGAGAGGGAAAAACAAAAGGGTTTCAAGGCTAGAGCATTTCTCTCCATCTCCCATTTGACCAAGGCTTTCAATACACACTTAAGATGAGCTTTTAAGAGTGTTTTTATGATGATTCCGCTTCTCAATCACTAGTTACAAAAGTTTTTGTATTGAATTCCATAGGATTTCTTCAAAATCTCAAGAACACCCCAAAAGTTGACTTTCAAGATTTGGCCGTCAAGAGGTAATCTTTCACGCTTAAACCTACATGTTTAGATTGTTAGAGAATATATGAGCACGAAATAAGTATTAGCACTTACTGGATGGTGCTTGAAAGCCATAAATACTTAAACTAGATTATTGGGTGTTGTAGATATTTTATAATGTGTTAATTAGTAAAATTCGATGGATGTTAGATCATTGATGATTATAATGGTGCTAAGAAGGTAGTAAGTGGTCAAATGATGTTGTAGTATATCTTGTTGGTGGGAAGGAGGGATTGTTGAATGAAGAAACACCATTACTAGAGTTAGTTGAATGCTATACACTCTAGGTGCTTGATAAAATGCCAAAATAACCAAAAACCTGAAAATTTTACTAATATTAGTCCAATTTAATTATATTGATGTTGATTGAAGATGTAAGAGTAGTGTAAGGTTTTAGTATCACTAAAGAGTTCCATCAAGGTATGTTGGCTAAACTTCTCTTTTATAATTGAATCCCACGATGTTCTTGTAAGTCCCGTGTTGTTCATTATAAATTGACTATTCTGAATAGACTTTGTGCCGAAAGAGATATGTTCAATATTGTTCTGAATGCTCTTATCATGTTATGTTATCCTTCGGGAATGTGTTCAAAGTATGGGTTGTGTATTAAAATTTTATGGCTTTGAGTCGTGTTTCAAATGAAAGTTATATTTGTGGCCAATGGTGCCAATGAAATGAAATAATGCGAGAAAGGTTATGAAATGAGCCTCGATTCAACTGCTCCAAATTGACTTCGAAATTAGATTTGCCTAAAAGATTATGTTCTCAAGTCATGCCCAAATGTGCCTATTTTAACTAATGTTATGCTTTGTAAGTATATCCAATGTGGTTTGAGCTCTTACATAATCATGAGTTGAAATTGTGTATTGCCCTTTTGGGAAAAAGTATTTCAAGAATAAATGGTGTGTTACTCGTTTATGATTTTAACTTGCACTTCGATTGCTAATCATTTTACTCCACTTCTTGGAAAGAAATCTATTGTGTTTAAAGCCTTCATTGCTAATGAACCTAAAGTTGTGATTTTTGAAATATTTTATATGTTGATATTTATGATGATGATCCATGAAAGGAAAATATCTGAAAGTGTGGAATATGAAATACGGTCATTGTGCCATGAAAGAAGAATCATATGTATGGTCAAGAGAGCCAATGAAATAATGATGTTGTAAGTAGTTGAAAGTATTAATAAAGTGATATATGGTGTGAAAGGTTATGAGATGAATGTATTCGTACTTATGTTGCCAATGTGCTATATAGGCTCCTACGCCCTCATAAGGAGAGGCTATGGTGTTCAGAAATGTTTTAAATGTCCTATGATCACCCATGTCAAGTACAAGTAAGTGATAGTATGAACATGAAATGCGGTCGTTTCCCAAAATGAGAATTATGAGGCATTGTATGTCCCAATGGTTTCAATCATAGCATGTATGCTTCTAAAATAATAAATACAAATGACTTCGATGTTAAGTCCCCAAGAACCATGAACTTAGCTAATGACCTCAAGATGACAAGTGAGTAAATAACGAGATGAAAGTGAGATGTCCTATGTTAAATGATGATGAACCTTAAGAAAAGAAATTGGGCTCATGTGCCATTGAAATTGACTTATTGATTCACCATGCACATGCTAATGTAATGAGCTATGTTTCTCCATGATGAGAATGAACATGAAGTATTCCAATGATACGGGAAATTACGACCTTAAATGTAATGTTAATCATGTCGCTTTGAGTTTATATATGGTTATGTGCATAATGATGTGGTATGAACTCTATGGACGGGCTATGAAACGCATATGTGTATTGTATATGTGATCTTATTGATGGTTTATGAAACGCATAGGTGTATTGTCTATAATATGAATGAATCCTATGGACGGTCTATGAAACGCATAGGTATATAATATGAATGAATCCTATGGACGGTCTATGAAAGCATAGATATATAATATGAATGAATCCAATGGACGGTTTATGAAACGCATATGTATAAAATATGAATGAATCCTATGGACGGTCTATGAAATGCATAGGTATATAATATGAATGAAGCCTATGGACGGTCTATGAGACGCATAGGTGTATAATATGAATGAATCCTATGGACGGTCTATAAAATGCATAGGTGTATTGTGTATGAAATGTATAGGTGTTCGGTATGAATAAATACTATGGACGGTCTATGAAACTCATAGGTGTATAATATGATATGTGAACACTAAGGACGGTCTATGAAATGTATAGGTGTAAAATAAGAGAGGGATATGAACGGTCTAGTGAGACGCATTGTTAACGCAGACAATAGGTGCCACTTTCATTGCCCTTATTTGTATATGTTGTTTCAATTACATTATATTATATATTCTACGTATAGTTCATATGGCTCAGTTGATCCTAAAAGAAGTTTAGAATGATGCAAGTATAATAAGACTTGAAATGTGATTCTATGGGATGTTTTCGTAATTTCTTGGTGTACTTCATTTGCCTCTTATTTAAGTTACCATAACTTCATACGTTGTTCTGTTTGTCTTGCATGCGAGTATTGTTCCACATGTACTCACGTCCCTTTTGTTGGGGGCGCTGCATCTTTAATGGATGCAGGTGGTTCCACAGCATGTGACATTGATCAGTGATAACAGTACACCCTCTTCGCCAGCAGATAATGGTGAGCCCGCTATAGTTCCAGTGGGTATTCGAGTCTAGTTTGTTTTATGTACTTAGGTATCTATTGTCATAGAAGCTCCATATACATTGTGGGTCATGTAATTAAAGATTTGAGTTTTGTCATGTATTTATTTTCATAATATTTATAAAGCTACGCACCCATCATAAGAAAGATTGTAGGCCATTGAGCCAAATGTATTCAATTTAGAAGTCATGATCTAATGTTGTTTTGATAAATCATGAATGAGTTATGATGTGATGTTGATGTAAAGTAGGCTTGCTCAACCGGGTTTACTCGGTTGAGCGACGGTCATGCTCCCCAAGTTCGGGGCTTGACATCAAGCCCACCTTATCTCACTGCATGCGTTTCAACACCCGGACCTTATACCACCGCATACGTATCAATAATCACAACAGCGCCGCAGAAACCTCGTGCAACAATAAAAACAGCACGATAAAAACATCGTGCAATAATAATAACAGCACGAAAAAAACCTTGTGCAAACAACCAAACAATCACTTCAACAATAAAACGAAAGCCAAGACACAACAACTAAGTAAATGATATTTCACAAGAATTATCCAAAATTATAAAATCCGAACACTCATTCGATATCGAGTCCAACCATGCAAGAATTATCCAAATCCGACCTCATTTAGCCTTTCAAATCTCAAAACTTGGTCTAAGAACTTCTACCCTCTTTCCTCAATTTTAAACTCCAAAACAAAAATTAAAAGGTGTAATTAACAGTAGATTCACGGGAATTAATAAAAAACGAGTCCAGAATCCTTACCCAAATACTTCTTCTGAAAATCCCTCAAAATCTTGTCTCAATCCGAGCTCTCAAAGTCCCAAAGTGAAAATGAAAGCAAACCGTCGATTTTTCCCTTTTCTGCCCAGCGGCTTCTGCATCTGCAGCCTTTGGGTCATTTCTACGGTGCCGCACCTGCGGAAAAACCATCGCAGGTGCGGTCCCAACTTAAATCCAGGGATTCCGCTTTTGCGGATGAGGGCTCGCTTTTGCGAGACCGCTTCTACGGGAAAAGGATCGCATGGGATCAATCACCAAGGTTGTTTCTCCAGTTCCGCTTCTGCGAAGGAACTTCCGCATCTGCGAGTTCGCTCCTACGAACACATGATCGCACCTGCGATCCTAGCTAGGCTAGACCAAATCCACTCCTGCGAACAATGGCTCGCATTTGCGAGCCCGCACCTGCGACTATGGGTGTTCATGGTTCAGTTTGGATAGGTTTTTCCCTAAAAAGAAACCAAACCAAGTAAGTCAATTCTTCAAATATTGGAACCAAAACAAACAAATTAAATCGGTTTTTTATCTAATGGTTTTTTGTCGGTTTTTCGGTTATTTATCATTTGTTTCTTAAATATGAGACATACACTACCAAACACATATTCCAACGACTACATTTTCAACGTAACACTATCAAACCAATTCATCTTTGAGAAATCTATCATTTACCAAGATATATTGATGATAATTGAATCAAATAGTGATAAATAATTTAATTACTCAATTAAAAATCAATTATTTTTAACATGAAATATATTCTTGTACTTAGCAAAAGAAAAATACCAATCTAACTAGAATGTAAAAGCAAAGAATTAGAATATTATAATAGCAAAGAATTAGACTAAAAATAAAAACGACTAATATGTACCATAAAACTTTAGAAACTTTATATAAAAAGATACATTTATATAGGTGTAATAATAAATTTAAATAGCTACTTCTATAGTCGGTTTGGTTCGGTTTATTTTGGTTATTTGTTGATTAAAACCAAAACCAAACTAAACTTGATCTATTTTTAAAATTCAAAACCAAAATCAAACCAAACTTAAAAAGTATCGGGTTTTATTGATCGGTTTGGTTCGATTTTTCGGATTTTTATGAACACCCCTACCTGCGGCCAATCCCTTCGCATGTGCGAAGACACCAGAACCAGCCCAGCATGAGCAAATTCCCTAAGTCCAAAACTGATCTGATTTCTATCTGATTCACATCCGGGACTCTCGGGCCCCCATTCGAATATACCAAAAAGTTCCAAAACACATAACGGACCAACTCGAGGCCACAAATAATAGCAAACAACATCAAAAATATGAATCGCGTCCCAATTCAAGCCTCATGAACTTATAAACTTTTAACTCCTACATTCGATGTCGAACCCTATCAAATCAAGTTTGATTAACCTCAATTTTTGCACACAAGTTATAAATGTCATTATGGACCTACTCCAACTTCTGAAATCAGAATCCGACCCCGATATCAAAAAGTCCACTCCCTGTCAAACTTCCTAAAATTCTTCCAACTTTTCAACTTTCGCCAATTAACGCCAAAATGACCTACGGGCCTCCAAATCAACATCTGAACACGCTCTTAAGACCAAAATCACCATACGGAGCTATTGGAACCGTCAAAACTCCATTCCGAAGTCGTCTTCATACAAGTCAAACTACGGTCAACTTCTACGACTTAAACTTCTAATTTAGGGACTATGTGTCCCATTTCACTCTGAAACCCACCTGAAACCAAAACCAAACATCCCGTCAAGTCACGTAACCACAAAATGAAATAGAGGGAGCAATAAATAGGGTATCAGAGCTAATACTCTCAAAAGGATCGGCCGGGTCATTACATCCTCCCTATCTTAAAACAAACGTTCGTCTTCGAACGAGTATAGAGACATACCTGAAGCGGTGAAAAGATGAGGATAACAGCTACGCATATCATGCTCGGTCTCCCAAGTTGCCTCCTCGACTGGATGACCCCTCCACTGGACCTTAACTGAAGCAATGTTCTTCGACCTTAACTTTCGTACCTGCTTGTCCAAAATGGCCACCAGCTCCTCAACATAAGATAGAACCTTGTCCAATTGGACTGAGATGAAGTCTAACACATGAAACGGATCGTCGTGATACTTTTGGAGCATAGAAACATGGAACACTGGATGAACTGTAGCTAGACTAGTTGGTAGTGCAAGTCTATAGGCCACCTCTCCAACCTACTCAAGAATCTCAAAAGGTCTGATATACCTAGGGCTCAGCTTGCCCTTCTTCCCGAACCTTATAACACCCTTCATGGGTGAAACCCGGAGCAAGACTCGCTCCCCAACCATGAATGCAATTTCGTGAACCTTCCAATTCACATAACTTTTCTGTCTGGATTGGGCTGTATGAAGTTGATCTTGAATTAATTTAACGTTTTCCAAAGAATCCGGAACCAAGTCTGTAGCCAATAGCTTAGCCTCACCCGGCTCAAAACAACCCACCGGAGACCGACATCACCTACCATACAATGCCTCATACGGGGCCATCTGAATGCTCGATTGATAACTATTGTTATAGAAAAACTCTACAAGCGGCAAGAACTGATCCCAAGAACCCCCAAACACAATCACACATGCACGAAACATATCTTCTAATAACTGAATAGTGTGCTCAGACTGTCCATCCGTCTGAGGATGAAATATTGTACTCAACTCTACCCGAGTATCTAACTCATGTTGTATGGCTCTCCAGAACCGCTATGTAAATTGCATACCCCGATCAGAGATGAAAGATACTGGCACGCCATGAAGCCTGGCAATCTCGCGAATGTAAACCTGAGCCAGCTGCTCCGAAGAGTAAGTAGTCACTACTAGAATGAAATGAGCTGACTTGGTCAATCTATCCATAATCACCCAAACTGCATCGAACTTCCTCTGAGTCTGTGGGAGTCCAACAACAAAATCCATAGTAATCCGCTCCAATTTCCACTCTGGGATCTCCAACTTCTGAAGTAATCCACCTGGCCGCTGATGCTCATACTTCGTCTGCTGATAATTTAGGCATCGAGCTACATACTCCACTATGTCCTTCTTCATTCTCCTCCATCAATAATCCCGCCTCAGGTCCTGATACATCTTTGTGGCACGTGGATGAATGGAGTACCACGAACTATGAGCCTTTTGGAGAATCAACTCACGCAAGCCATATATATTGGGCACACATAGCTTGCCCTGCATCCATAATACACTGTCATCTCCAATAGTAACCTCCTTGGCATCGCCGTGCTGAACCGTGTCTTTGAGGACAAGCATATGGGGGTCGTCATACTGACGTTCTATGATGCGATCATAAAGAAAAGACCGAGAAACCACACAAGCCAAAACTCGACTCAGCTAAAAAACATCCAATCTAACAAACTGGTTGACCAAGGCCTGAACATTCAAGGCTAATGGCCTATTTGCTACCAGTAGATATGCTAAGCTGCCCAAACTCTTTGCCTTGCGACTCAAGGCATCAACCACCACATTGGCCTTCCTAGAATGATATAGAATATTGATATCATAGTCCTTAAGCAACTCTAACCACCTCCGCTGCCGCAAGTTAAGATCCTTCTGCTTGAACAGATGCTGTAGACTCCGGTGATTGGTGTAGACCTCACAAGGGACACCATACAAATAGTGTCGCCAGATCTTCAAGGCATGAACAATAGCTTCTAACTCGAGGTCGTGGACATGATAGTTCTTCTCATGCACCTTCAACTGTCTAGATGCATAGGCAATTACCCTATCGTCCTGCATCAACACCGCGCCGAGACCAATGCGCAATGCATCATAATATACGGTATAGGACCCTGAACCAATAGGCAACACTAACACTGGGGCTGTAGTCAAAGCAGTCTTGAGCTTTTGAAAGCTCTCCTCATACTCCTCGGTCCACCTGAATGGAACACCCTTCTAGGTCAATCTGGTCATAGGTGCTGCAATAGATGAGAAACCCTCCACAAAACGACGGTAATACCTCGCCAAATCAAGAAAACTCTTAATCTCCGTAGCTGAGAACGGTCTGGACCAACTCTACACTGCTTCAATCTTCTTCGGATCTACCTTGATCCCCTCACTCGACAATACATGACCTAAAAATGCCACTGAATCTAGCCAGAATTCACACTTCGAAAATGTTGCATATAACTTCTTTTCTCTCAAGGTCTGAAGCATAGTCCTCGGGTGCTTTTCATGATCCTTTCGGCTCCGGGAGTATACCAGAATGTCGACAATAAACACAATGATGAACAAGTCAAGATAGTTCTGAAATACATTGTTCATCAAGTACATGAATGTTGCTGGGGCATTTGTCAGCCCAAAAGACATCACAAGGAACTCGTAATGTCCATACTGAGTCCTGAAGGCAGTCTCCGGGATATTTGGCTCTCGATTATTCAACTGATGATAGCCTGAATGCAAGTCGATCTTAGAGAACACTCTGGTACCCTGAAGCTGATCAAATAGGTTATCAATGCTGGGCAATGGAGACTTGTCCTTCACTATAACCTTGTTCAACTGGCGATAATCAATACAGATTCACGTAGAACCATCCTTCTTCTTTACAAATAAGACCGGAGCATCGCAAGGCGACACACTAGGCCGAATGAATCCCTTATCAAGAAACTCCTGCAACTGTTACTTTAACTCTTTCAACTCTACTAGGGCCATACGATAGGGTGGAATAAAAATGGGCTGAGTGCTCGGTAACAAATCAATACCAAAGTCGATATCTCTGTCGGGCGGCATGCCCGGAAGATCCGCCGAGAATACATCTGCATAATTCCTCACTATCGAAACTAAGTCGATTGTAGGAGTATCAACACTAACATCTCTCACATATGCCAGATATGCATCACACCCCTTGTCAACCATCCGCTGAGCCTTTAGAAATGAAATAACCCAAATAGGAACATAATCTAAAGTACCTCTCCACTCTAACCGCGGGAGACTTGGCATAGCCAACATCACTGTCTTGGCGTGGCAATCAAGGATAGCATGATAGGGCGACAACCAGTCCATGCCCAAAATAATATCAAATTCTACCATTCTGAGCAACAATAAATTGGCTCTGGTCTCAAAACCACCAAGAATAACTAAACACGACTGGTACACATGGTCAACAACAATAGAATCTCCCACAGGTGTAGACACATAGACATGAGAACTCAAAGAATCACGGGATACTCCCAAATATGGAGCAAACTAAGATGACACATAGGAATAAGTGGCGTGGATCAAATAAGATTGATGCATCTCTATGACAGACCGGAACAATACCTGTGATGACAGAGTCGGATACAACTACCTCCGTCCTAGCAGGAAGAGCATATTATTTGTCCTGGACTCCCCCTCTAGGGTGACCTCTACTTGCTCGACCTCCACCTCTAGCTAGTTGCGCAGGTGGGGTGGCAACTGGTGCGGTGACCATGGACTGAGAAGACTGAGGTCCTGGTGGAATATGCTTAGCCTGAGTAGTCTGTGGAGGTGCACCCCTCCTGAATCAAGGGCAATCCCTCACCATACAATGAGTGTCACCACACTCAAAATAAGCTCTCGGAGGACGTGGCTGTTGTGGCTGGCTCGGGCCAGATCGACTGGACTGACCACTGAAAGCACCTCTTGCAGGAGGTGCACTAGACAATGGCAGTTCATAATAGGGAGCCTGAGGCCTAGGAGTGGCCGGAATACTTCTAGAAGCTGGAAGTATGGAATGAACAGGGCGACTCACATATCCCCTACCATAACGAGCTGCAACTATGGCACGAATACCACTGTATGTTCTAGAATCTCAAGACCTCTTGGCCTCCATCTCCTCTCTCTCCCGAGTCAGCATACCCTCCAATCTCCTAGCAATCCCCACTACCTGCTGGTATGCGATGTCCATATCCAACTCTCGGTCCATGCTAAATTTGATACTTGGGTTGAGCCCCTCGATAAATCAACAGACCCGCTATCTAACAGTAGTAACCAAGGCTGGTGCATTCCTAGCCAAATCACTGAACCAGACCGCATACTCTGACACGGTCATAGAATGGCGCAACTGCGCAAACTCTGTGCGCCATGCATCTTTGAGACTCTGGGGAACATACTCCCTCAAGAATATATCTGAGAACAGATTCCAAATGAGTGAAGCTGCCTCGGCCGGACTACCTAACTCATATGCTCGCCACCACTGATAAGTCATTCCCCTAAGCTAGAATGTAGTGTAAGTAACCCTACTAGACTCTGCAATACCCATAGTACGGAGGATATGGTGGCACTCCTAAATAAAACCCTGGGCATCCTCTAATGCCAAGCCACTGAAAGTAAGAGGGTGGTACTTCATGTACCTCTCGAGCCTGAGCTGCTTCTCCTCAGAAGCTGCTAATCTAACATCGGGCTGAACTGGGGCTACCGGCTGCACAGGTATGACCTCTGGGACGTGGTCAACCTGGATCCGCTGCTCTAGGGTACGGGCGGCAGGATTCTGTGCTCCTCCCCGGCCTGAGATGTAGCAGGAGCATGCTCAGAAACTTGCGACGGTCTCCTTGAGAGGTGGTGCAGTAACAGGCGTCTCAGGTGCCTACCCTCCAACTGGAGCTACTGGCGGCTCCTCTATAGCAGCTCGTGCGGGTGCTCTGGCTGCACCGCGTAGACGTCCTAGGCCTCTACCCCATCCCTGGCCTCTCGCGGCTCTAGCAGGGGGCGCGGGTGTCTGGTAATCTGATCCTGTTGTACGTGTCCTCACCATTTGTGAGAGAATATAAAGACAGAAATTTAGAATCCAAAGTCATAGATTTCGCACAATAAAGAATCAAAGAAATGAAGCTTTTCCTAACAGTTTCATAGCCTCCCGAAGATAAGTACAGGCGTCTCTGTACCGATCCGCAAGACTCTACTAAACCTGCTTGTGACTCATAATACCTATGAACCTAGAGCTCTAATACCAACTTGTCACGACCCCAAATCCCCTCCGTAGGATGTCGTGACGACACCTAGTCTCTAAGACTAGGTAAGTCTAATACTATGCGGAAACATCAAATAAAAACTTGAAATTTCAAAACTTCAACAATTTCATCAATAGACTATAAGCTCAATACGTAAAATTTCCCAAAACCCGGTGAGATACAAGTCACAAGCTCTAGATACAATGCTGAACAATCCTATACATCACTATCTATCAAAAACATAAAGAAATAAGGAAAATAGGGTAGAAAGGGACCCCGAGGCATACGGACGCGGGCAGGTGTACCTTGAAGTCTCCAAAGTAGCAACACAACGCACTAATGCCGAGGCTGATAGAATGTACTAGGATCTGCACAAAAGATATGCAGAAGCGTAGTATGAGGTTGATACCCAATTAGTTATAATTTTTAAAGCTTTAAAATTTATTTTCTTGCATTGTAAATTACTTGAATATGCATTAATTACCTCTTAAATTATTTTGTGATGACTTAATCATTCAAAGTTATTATTTGCATCCACATATATGTTTCAGAATATTTTCCTTTATTTTATATAATTCTTTTTGTATTTTAAGCTATTTTACATATTTTGCAGTAATAGCCTATATGTTGTGCATAATCATATTTTTATTATATTATTCATGCTCAAAATAGAATTTTTATATTTTTAAATGTTAAACTGTTATTTCAAAATATCTTACTACATAAATAATACTTTTACTATTAGTTAATTATTTTTTATAAAAACAATTCCGTGTATTTAATTTGTTTCCTAATTTGGAGCCAATTCTGGACCAATTTAATGGCCCAAATGTCCAAAACCTCTAAGCCCAATCTCCCCAGCACAAACCAGACGACCCCTTTAACCTCAACTCGGTCGGTACCCATTTAAAAGACCCGCCCCACTCCCGTTTCTTATCTTGGCCGTTGATCTCAAATGATCAACGTCCCATAATAAATCCATACCATTTCCTTATATCCCCTAACCCCAAACCTTAATCCCATTCCCACACTCTAGCCACCCCTAAATCCTCTCTACTCTCTTCTTCTTTGAGAAACCCTAGCCGATGTATCTCTGGACCCTTCCAAATCCGACCGTAAAATGGATCAATCATTGATTCACTTACCTATTTTGTGGTACTTCACTATTGTACATATGCCTGTGTTATTACTTAGTTCTTACCCTAGTTTTTGCTAGAACTACCTCTCAAAATCAAGCCTGGATGACTTTGATCTTTTAGGATTCAGATGATATTTCGTCTATATACACTCAACAAAGAGCGATCTGCACACTTCATTCGATTTTCAGATGATTGAACCTTAATTAGGGTTTGAGACTCTCACTCTCCTTTACTAATTTTGACTTGCATGTGATATTTTCTTTACTTATTTGTGCTTAATTGATTATTTTTCATGTTTGTTCTTCCAGTTTCTACCACTATATAAACCCCTCCCCTAATCCCCTTTAAAGAACCTTAATCATTGTTATTCTCCCACTATCACTTGATCTATATTATTATAAAACTTGGGCACTTGGTCAGCTGAAAGCCAAGGCCACCAGAATCCTATCTATCAACCTCCCTAGTGGGAGCACTGCTCGGGGCTCGTTCGAATCTCCTGTGAACTCTGGCGCACTAGGGTTTGGAGTTTTTTTTATTGTTCTTACTTTGTTACTAGAACTTGGTGATTCTCCTTATTTGTTAAATCTACAAACTGGTAAGTGTTCAAACCCTCGGAACTATATTTCTTCCCTGTTTGTGCTCATGCTTCTGAGCATCTGTGTTATGTGGACCTTTCTAAGCCAATACGATATTGGGGCAACCTTGCTTTGAATTTCTTCTCAATCCTTCATCAGAACTTGTATAAGTTTGCATATGTTCATTCATATTTAGTCAATTTGGGAGAATTCCGGTCTGTTATATTTGGTTGATGTTGTCGTGTTTATGTATGCTTATATTACTATATTGACCGTTTAGTATCGAACCCTTTCTCATACCTCACTTTGAACATTTGTATTGAAACTCCTATGGAATTAATGTCTGCCTAGAATTTTCCTTAATAAGTCTCTTTCTATTGAATAGTTTATGTGTAATTTACCGTTGCCTTACAAATTGATCCCTGACCATCCCATGTTACAACACTGTCTTAAACTCTAGCCTAAATATATTTCTCTGCTATCTGTAACTCTGATGATTGTATACCTTGACTTGTCAATCCTGTAGTCTTTAGCATTGCCTAAGACTTCTAGGATAAATGTTCCACCTCTTCTCTTATGTGCAATCAACTCACAGGAGTCCTGATGTCTACTTGTCCTGTTAATGTATAGCTTATCTGTTCTTTTACCTACCATAAGTTTCTTGGAATCTTTGTGCTATGATCAGTGCTCGTCATGTTAAGTATTCATGTTCAACCAAATGATATATTGGCAAACCTATGCCACTAGTCTGTTGTTATGCTGTTTGTAACCATATTCCCATTAGACGATCATGTTAAAACCTTCATGTGAAATTTGTACTCTACTTGCTTCATGCCTATGCTTATGCTAGATTGTCATTTGAAGTTCTTTAGGTTGGTCTTGAATCATGCTTTACTTTGAAATCCATGTGGAGTGGCTTGCTAGATCATGTTGCTCAATATTGTCACTTCAAACATGTTTTGGAAATACAAACATAAACTTGCTTCATATATGTCTCATGCGCCTTCCAATTTAATGTTATCTTATCTATGTGCCTTAGGCTTATAACTGCTGATAGCTATAGTCTTAAGAACTGAGTGTGTGGACATAGAGTTTTCTTAACTAATTCAGTGAGTAGTTGTTTGGCTAAGTTGTTCATCTGCCACTACTGGGTGAGCGAATCCTCCACTTCTGCCTAGTATGGGTCTATATATGAGTTTGAAGCTTATAATTGGCATACTCTAATACTTGAGTCGAGTTTGGGTCCGGGTTTGCTGCTAGTGCGAAGAATGAGTTTGTTGAAGGCCCAAGTAGTACTGGGTTATCTTCCTTTGGGGTTGCTGTTGTTCCTTGATTAATATTTATACTTATATTCATTATCTGGGCCTGTAATAATTTGTAAATAAACAATTTAGGTGCTAATAAAGTTGGGGAGATGGGTATATTCTAATGACTGCATAAAAGGGTAGAAAACATGCCTATAGGGTCTGTGTGTTCTATTTGTTATTTCGTTCAGCATGCCTTATATGATTTCGTTTAGTGTGCAAATATGATTTCGTTTAGTGCGTTGCACACTAATAGAAATCATGCATATAGGAATCACGCACACACTTCACTTAACTTGTCAAAACATGTTGGCTCAAGTAATTGCTACTCTTGTTTCCATGTGTACTCCTAAACGCTTTAGATAGCATGCCTATAGGATACAATAACATATGTTTTGCTAATGCTCACCTAGATACCATATCTATAGGGTTTCAATTAATCAATCAATCAATTGTTTCTATTGCTCTTAGTACGCTACTCCTTTAGATATCATGACTATAGGATCTTAATCAACTAATCAATTACTTTGTTACTTCATCGCATTGCCACACTTAGACGACATGCCTATAGGGATAAAGTATATAAAATCAATCTCAATTTTTAACTACTAGAAATCCTGCCTATAGGGCACTGTCACCTGCCTAAGAAACTTGTCTATAAAATCATCGCTGGTAATTCGGGGTTCTGGGATCGTTTTGCTGCCTCATTACGCAGATAATTAGAGATCATGCCTATAGGTTTGTAATGCCTTTAATCTACAAATCCATTAGCCTAAAGTTGCAATGCTACTGGAAATCCAGAATCACCTAGGAACCATGCGTATAGGACTTTAAGTCTTGATCCTGAAAACTGTATATTGCTGAATCTGCCTACATGAAATTTGTGTTTATGTGTGGAGGTTAACTTGAGCCTTTAGTTGTACTTATGTGTAGTCCTCCATGCTTTTTGAATGTGCGCTAGTTTTATCATTTTGAGCATCCTAAGAAGAGTCTAGAACCACCTAAATAGAGGTCCAAAGCCTCCTGGGCCATAGGTGTGGGACGGGTAGTGCACGGATAGGGTACGACCTTGAATTGAATTAGAGTGCCTTTAGGTAAACAACTTTAACATAGTAATCCGGTAGCAAGAGATGATAGAATATGCCCGCTAAATCATATGAGAACCCCCACCTTAAGGGAGTTGCGAAGTATTATTTATGTCGCATGGGGTGATCCTTTAGGCTAAAAAATTTACGATCCTTCCCTCATTTCTTTATGAACTCGTTTAACATAGATCAATGTAGTTCTATCCTTGTAGTCATTAAGATTTTGTATCGATTCTCATGAGTTATAATAAGACTCTCCGACTTCTAAATTTCCTTTTATTTATTTGATCACCTAGTCTAATTACATAATTCACATAACTTAAAGTTTAGCTGAGACCCACAGTTGTGGGCCTCGAAGAGTGCCTAACACCTTCTCTTTGAGGAAATTTGAGACCTTACCCGATCTTTGGTGACACGGACAAGTCAAACAGAGTTATGTGAAAATAGGTGCCCTAACGCACCTTAAAAATTGTTAGGTGGCGACTTTTCTCTTTTGAATACCCATTCAAAAGAGTTGTCACACGTTGAAACCCACTTTCGCAAGAAAACGGGGCGCGACAGCATGGCGACTCTGCTGGGGATATACTTAGGCTTTTACCATAATGAAATTGACTTATGTGTATTACTTTATTTGTCTTAAACTGTTATTACATGCACATCCCTTTCCTTGTTTTCCCCTACTTGTCTTAAACTACTATTACATGCACATCCCCTTCCCTATTCGCCTTTATTTGTTTTAAAATGCTATTACATGCACCTCCCTTTCCTCATTCACCTTTATTTTGCTATGACATGTACATCCCTCCACTTATTCTCTTTTATTTGTTGTGACATGTACGACCTCTCTCCATCTCCTTCATCTTGTCTAAGATTGCTATATTATGACTATCGCATCCCTATTTCCCTACCTTCTTCATTACGTTCTCGCACATGTTTTATGAGCTAAACTGACTTCTCTCTTTTGTCTTTCTTCTCTTTTCTCTTCATGTTCACTTTTCAATTTTATTTACTGTTTTTACGTACTTTTATCATGCAAATACTTAGCAATGTGTTATTATTTTGCATAAATCATGTTCCATATCATACTCCACTCGTTTCAATTATCAACATAGCGGTGCTTGATGAGTGTCCACGCTTTCCTAAAATTACCCTTTTAAAATCGGAAAGGCTTATTTGCGAAAGACTAGTCGATCAACGGTGCAGCCAACGGTCCCGTGCCTTTCCCTCTCAAGTTGTCCACTTGGGAGTACCAGTCTTGACCCTTCTAGAAACCCTACTCCAATTTGAAATGTACACGCATCATGCTAAACCTAGTATGGGCTGAAGTGTTGTTAATATAGCAACTCACTAAGATGAGCCTTGTCCAAAGTCCGACGGGATTTCCACAGTGCCAATGGGCACTATCATCCTTATGTGCATTACTTGAAGAAAATGTGCCAACGTGTTGATCATTATTGCGTAAATAGTCAAATTTGGAGGGAAAAAGGGCTAACCTTTATTTGTTTGCAGAAAATGATGCACGAAATCCCCAGGTTCGGTATGGTTCAGAATATCCCGCCTTTGCTACTTGACTGGTGGAAAGACCTTGCGCCTTGTGACAAGAATCATGTGAGGAGAGTACTTGGTAAACTGACATCTTTGTTGAATATCCAACCAAACAGGGAGTTGATCGAGGCCACCACCATGTTCTGGGATGAGAAAAGAGTTGTTTTCCGATTTGGCAATATAGAAATGACTCCTCTCCTAGAAGAAATAGGAGGTTTCGCCAAGTTGCCATGGGATAGTCCGGGATTACTGGTACCAGAGAATCATACTCCCCGTGGTTTTCTGAAATATTGGGTTTTAAGAAGAATGATGAACTGCTCTGTCTAAAGAAGTCATACATCCTTTTTGAGTTTCTCTACGAGCGCTATGGGCATAGAAAGTCATATTGTCTTTACCATGACGAACTAGCCATTACTTCCTTAGGATGGGTGTACCGCCGAGTTTATGTGTTCATTGTCTCCTTCTTGGGGTTGTTGATATTTCCAATGAAAGGAGGAAGGATTCATACTCACTTAGCCATGGTTGCCAGGACCTTAATGGATGGAATCAAAGGACAAACTTATACTATCATCCCAATGATCTTAGCTAAAATGTATCGTGCTCTAGATCGGTGCAAGCAGGGATTCAGACACTTTGAGGATTGTAATTTATTGCTACAAGTCTGGCTGCTGGAACACTTTCAGATAGGCGAGTATCGTCAACAGCTTCTGCGAAGGCCACTAAATGACTACATAGCTGACCATCACCCAAAGAAAATGACGTTTATTCCAGACAGGTTTGCAAAGCCTGGAAATGTTATAAGTTGGGTGTGTTTCTTCAGCAACCTGACAGACGAGCAGGTGCATTGGATGTTTGAATGATTTCCTAGTAGTTAGTTCATCATCAGATCAAAGGGGACTACTCACTTGGTGTTGATGGGCTGCGAGGTATCTACCTTTACGCTCCAATAAGGGTAATGAGACAAGCTGGAAGAAAATAAGTCATACCTCGGGTTTCCAATATGGTCCAGTACAAGGACAATTTCAAGGGAGATGTCATTCCGTTCAAGTTCGAAGCGCAACACGTGTGGAACCAAAAGATCATTGTGGAAGGGGAAACTATTGAGCAAGACAGGAATCATGCCAGTCATGTATACTACTATCTATCATGGCTAGAAGACGACGTAGAGGGGGATATCAAGACGGGAGTCAATCTTAAAGATAGGGTCATAGATGAAGTGGCTGAGGCACAGGTTAAGTATAAGAGGCTACGGAAAAGGGTGTTCGAGTCTGAAGCTAAACATCTGGAGCAACACAAAGTATACATGGAAGCAATAAGGAAATGGAAGGAGATTTCCACTAAGTCAACAGAAAGATCGGAATACCTGGAATAAGGACTAATTGAGCTAGAAGGGAAGATGAGAAAGAGATTCTAGGATTGTCAAGGCATAGACGACGATGAAGGTGGAAATCTGGCGAAAGCTTACTTACTGTTGGATATGCGCGATCTGGAAAATCTAATTGATGGGGTCAAAAGAGCAAGCATGGAAATGGTCCTTTAGGGACCCAGTAGATTAGGAGATGATGTTATTTACTGCTTTCTAGCTTAGAATAGATTTCAATGTAATTAGGCTAAATGTCATTAGTAACTTTATTATATTATCGTCGATTTAGTAAAAGTTTGTTTTGACTCATTTTCGCATTAATAAAATGAAGCAAATGTTGGCACTAATTTTCTCCAAGTCTATGTGTCGCTTAAGCTTACCTCAGGCACAATGAGGCTCCCAAATTAGGATGCGAATTATTGTATGACTTTGTGAGACATGTTTAAATATTGTGAACACTCGTTTATTTCACCTTACTAATTTTGTTTTATCTTTTGCTTTTTCTTTTTTCTTTGATTACTCCCATACCCAAAGGTTGGTTCGTGCATACTAGCATCATTAGCATACCACACTAGATCAAGAGATCCTCCACCTCCTCCTCCACTTAACAACCTAAAAAGTAAAAGCAAGGTCAAAGAGAAAATGGATGATTTAAGCGATATAAGAAAAGACAATGCTGCTATGGCAGAAAACGTTGAAACTTCAGATGGTAGAAATACTCCGGGGCAGAATGCGTTGGTCTTACGTTTGGAGAAGAAAATCCTGGAATTATAGGGCGAGCTTGAGCAGGTCCGAATCTGGCAAACCTCTCCCTTACCCTCAATGTTCCCGACATCAACCAGCAAAACCCGACTACCCAAAACCAAACACCACAACAAAATGCACAATTTCAAAATCCACCACCCATAGTTCTGAATCCTCCCACACAACACCAGTATCATAACCCTGCACCTCCCCAGAACCTTAACCCACCTCTAATGCCAACCCCTCAACAACACCACCATCATCCAACTCAATACCCGCAAACCAGCACTTATCATACTCCCTAAAATGCACCACAACTACTCCCGATCCCCAAAACTCGACCAATGACCACCTGTATACCCAAGTTTCATGAACTCATCAAAGCAATCCGATATATATGGAAACCTTACCCCATACCCCGCAGTAACCCCTCTACCTACCCGAACCAACTGAGAAGGACCTTCTCATTAGAAACATGGAAAAGGAACTCAAGAAGCTCACAGGAAGAGTCCAGAGTGTTGAAGGTGGAAAAGGCGTTAAAGGTCTAAACTATAAGGACCTATGTATTCGGCCGGATGTGGAACTGCCGGATGATTACAAACCTCCCAAGTTCGAAGTGTTCGATGGTACTGGTGATCTGAAGATGTATCTGAGAACATACTATGACAAGCTTGTAGGAGTGGGTAAGAATGAACAAAGCCGCATGAAACTATTTATGTGAAGCCTTACAAGAGATGCTTTGTCTTGGTATATCAGTCAAAACCCCAAGAAGTGGGTAAATTGGGTGAATATGGCATCAGATTTCATGGAGAGGTTCAGGTTCAACACGAAAAACGCGCCAGACATTTTCTATATTCAAAACCTCAAAAAGAAGCCGACAGAAACCTTTTGCGAGTATGCTACTCGTTGGAAATCAGAGGCCGCAAAGGTAAGACTAGCACTTGAAGAAGAACAAATAAACAAGTTCTTTGTTAGGGCTTAAGATCCGTAGAATTATGAAAGGTTTATGGTCATCGAAAATCATAAGTTCTCCGACATCATCAAGTTAGGGGAAAGAATAGAAGAAGGAATCAAGAGCGGGATGGTAACCAATTGTGAGACGCTGCAAGCCACGAATAAAGCCTTGCAATCAGGAGGTATCTCAAAGAAGAAAGAAGTGGGTTCCATGATGGTAGCCTTGTTCCCTAAGTCTCCCCTCACATACCAAACCCCTCAACCCACATATCAACCCTCACCACCAAACTGCCAATACCCTGCCACCACCTACCATATCTATATCACTCAACCTATATATTACCATTCAATTCCCCCCGCCCGCTAAAACTACCCAAAGCCACGTCTAAATTTCGACCGCAGACCACCTAGATAATACACCCCAATTGATGAACCCATAGCCAAACTATATGAGAGACTACAGACTGCTGGTTACGTCACCCCTATTCCTGCTATTTTTGTGGAAAATCCCTCCCAATGGATCAATCTCAACAAAACATGTTCTTATCATTCAGGCATGAAGGGTCATAACATTGGGGAGTGTCGCACATTGAAAGACAAGATTCAGACGCTGATTGACACTAAGGTTATACAAGCAAAGGAAGCTGCACAAAATGTTCACAACAACCCGCTCCCAGATCACAGAGGTGAGGGAGTAAACGTGATAGAAATTGATAAGGAGTGGGATCAGGAAGGGTCCATTGGACTCATTCTAGAGGGAGACGCTCCTAAGACATCTCCAGTCAACCTCACACCAATTGTGGTACAAACCCAGGTGCCATTTGAAGTTGAGATAGCTACGCCCTTCAGTGTAATGGTAGCTCCCACACTATCTTACGAGTCTGATGCCATCCCATGGGATTATGTTACGAAAGCAACGAGAAAGTGAAAAGCCAAATTGGAAGAAACAGGTGTCGCACAAAGTATGACTAGGACTGGTAGAGTTTACACACCCGAGAATCTGGGAGGAACAAGCAAGGAAGCTGCACCTAAGCAGCTTGTTGTTGAGACTGGCACTAACAATCTCTGGAGGAAGATACAAGCAAGGGAGTACTTTGTTTTTGACCATCTGAACAAGACTCCTACTCAGATATCCATCTTATCACTGTTGCAAAACTCAGACGCGCACAAGAATGCTTTGATGAAGGTGTTAAGTAAAGCTTATGTACCCGCCGTCATCACTAGTGGATAGATGGCTAACATGGTCGGACAGGTACTGGAGAGCCACAAAATCACTTTCCATGAAGATGAGTTACCACCAGAAGGACTGAGTCGCAACAGGGCGTTGCACATCACAGTGCAATTCGAGGATAAGTTCATCGCTAGGGTCTTAATAGATGGAGTTTTGAGTCTAAACATATGCCCACTGACCACTCTAAAGATATTAGGTAAAGGCCTACACGAGATATGAATGGAAATTATGAATGTGAAGGTGTTCGATGGATCTCAGAGAGCCACTATCGGAGAGATCAACCTCGATCTACAGATGGGTCCAACTTGGATTGATGTTGAGTTCCAAGTGCTAGATATATCTGCTACTTACAATCTATTGTTTGGACGGCCATGGATATATGCAGCCGAGGCAGTGGCTTCAACTCTGCACTAGGCTGTGAAGTTTGAGTGGAATCATCAGGAGGTGATCATTCATGGAGATGGAAGCAACCCCATCTACACTAATCAGACCGTTTGAGTCATCGAAAATATGAGTAAGTTGGGTGGGGAAACATATCACCACATTGAGTGGGTGAACGCAATTGAAAAGGATCGATGGTGGAGCAAGAAGATAGAAAGTATATTGCTGTGAACGGGATATGAACCAAGCAAGGGTCTTGGCAAAAATCTTCAAAGGGATCACCAAACCCGTACAACCACAGTATCATGGCACGACCTTTGGACTCGGATATGAATATACATGGCAAGAATATCAGTATTGGACACTGCCATGGCATTCCCCTTATTATCCACTGGAATAGCCCGTACCACCACTGCACCAGACATTCCACCAGGCTGACATGATGTGGGGATCTGAGGAAGATAAGGTTTTGGCCGTCATGAGGAAGTTGTTTCTAGATGAAGAAGACATGGACTGCAGTGCAATTGTTGAGGAGGTGGAAGAGGAAGACCTTACCATTCAAATAATTGAAGAGGGAGTTGTTCTCAAGAATTGGACCGCTGCACCATCCCGGGCTCGCCGAGTTCCTGGGTAGCCTGGCAAATTAGCATGACTTATTTTTAAATTGTTTTGAGCATTTAAGACATTTTTAGTAATTTGTTTTGAAATAATTTCTCGATCCATCGAGTCGTACTTGTTGAAATTTAAAATTTTCCTTAATGCATTATTGTTTTTCATATTTATTATTATCTTTCTACATTCTTTTCAGCATAATTATTACATATCCCGATAAACCTACAACTGTGACATGTAATGAGACAACGCAACATAAGGACAGTGATTCGGAAGATTTGGAAGATGATATAATACCTGAGGAAATCTTAAAACAAGTAGAGAATTTTGAAAACAAACTGAAGTCTAATTTGGAAGAAACTGAGGCAGTTAAATTAGGGGATTCTGAAATAGTCAAGAAAACTCATATAAGCATTCATCTATCACCGTCAGAGAAAGAACGATATATCATGTTCCTAAAGGAGTATGAGGATATCTTTGCATGGTCCTATGACGATATGACTAGTTTGAGCACATCCATAGTAACTCACAAGCTACCCACCAATCTCATGTGTCCACCAGTAAAGCAGAAGCTCAGAAAGTTCAAGCCAGATATGAGTTTGTAGATAAAAGAGGAGTTCACCAAGCAAATCAAAGCCAAGGTTCTCCAAGTGGTCGAGTACCCGACCTGGTTAACCAACATTATGCCAGTTCCAATGAAAGATGGGAAGGTTAGAGTATGTGTTGATTACCGATATCTGAACAGACCAAGTCCTAAGGATGATTTCACGATGCCCAACATACACATACTCATTAAAAACTGTGCCAAGCAAGAACTCCAATCCTTTGTGGATTGTTTCGCAGGATACCACCAGATTTGGATGGATGAAGAGGATGCCAAAAAGACCGCCTTTATCACACATAAGGAATATATTGCTATAAAATGATGTCGTTTGGTTTGAAGAATGCTGGGGCCACCTACATGAGGGCCATGATGACTATCTTCCATGACATGATACACAAGGAAATTGAAGTGTGCGTGGACGATGTTATGATCAAATCTAAAAGGAGTTCGGATCACATAGCAGACCTGAAGAAATTGTTTGATCGGCTTCGAAAATACAACTTGAAGTTGAACCCTGCAAAATATGCCTTTGGAGTCCCTGCTGAAAAGTTGTTAGGCTTCATCGTCAGTCGTCGAGGTATTGAGTTGGACCCGTCAAAAACCACCGCCAAAGAATAAAAAAAATGTGATGAGTTTTTTAGGGCGCTTCAATTATATCAGCCATCTTATAACACAATAAACGGTGATATATGAGCCAATCTTCAGAGGAAATATGCTACAACAAGTTGGACTGGAGAATGCCAGAAAGCCTTCGACAAAATCAAAGAGTATTTATCCAAACCGCCCGTGTTGATCCCACCAGAACCAAGAAGACCCCTGCTGCTTTATTTGTCTCTGTTGGATGGGGCCTTTGGTTGTGTTCTAGGACAACACAATGAAACTGGAAGGAAGAAGCAGGCAATATATTACCTGAGCAAGAAGTTCACACCTTATGAAGCTCGGTATTCTTTATTGGAACGCATATGCTATTCTCTGACATGGATAGCCCAGAAGTTGAGGAATTATTTCTATGTATACACTACATATCTCATATCGAGGACGGATTCGCTAAAATACATCTTTCAGAAACTCATGCCTATGGGCAAACTAGCAAAGTGGAAGATATTCCTGAGTGAGTTCAATATCATCTGTGTAACCCAGAACGTAGTCAAAGGGCAAGCATTGGTGGATCACTTGGCAGAAAATCTCGTAGACGGAGAATATGAACCATTGAAAACGTATTTTCCCAACGAGGAGGTATCGTTTGTAGGAGAAAAAATTACCGAGGCATATGATAGTTGGAGGATGTTCTTTGACGAGCAGCAAACTTCAAAGGAGTGGGTATCAAAGTCGTCTTAGTATCAAAATTTGGTCAGCACTATCTGGTATCCGCAAAGCTCAGGTTTCAGTGCACCAACAATATGGCAGAATATGAGGCCTGCATCCTGGGACTCAGGTTGGTCGAAGATATGAACGTTCAGGAGTTGTTGGTAATCGCAGATTCAGATCTATTGGTGCACTAGGTTCTAGGAGAATGGGCTATGAAGAATAACAAACTATTGCCATAATTGCATTGTGTACAAGAGCTGATCAAGAGGTTCACAAAGATAGAGTTCAAACATGATCCAAGGATTCAGAATGAGTTTGCAAATTCATTAGCCACTTTGTCTTTTATGATACAACACCCAGACAAGAATTTCATCGATCATATCCCAATAAGAATTCATAAGCAGCCAGCTTATTGTGCTCATGTTGAAGAAGAGATTGACGAAAATCCGTGGTTCCACTACATTAAGGAATACTTGGAAAAGGGAGAATATTTAGAGCACGCTACACACACTCAAAAGTGCACGCTTCGAAGATTGGCCAACCATTTCTTTCAAAGTGGAGGAATTTTGTATAGAAGGACTTCTGACTTGGGATTGTTGCGATGCGTTGATGCCAAGGAGGCATCTAGATTGCTCGAGGAAATACATGTCGGAACTTGCGGACCCCACATGAATGGTTTCGTTCTCCAAGAAGATATTAAGAGCAGGATATTTCTGGATGACTATGGAAACAGACTGCATCAAATATGTTCAAAAGTGTCACCAATGCCATATACATGCTGATATGATACGAGTACCGCCCAACAAACTTAATGCAACGAGTTTGCCCTGGCCCTTCTCTGCTTGGGGTATGGATGTCATCAGACCAATTAAACTTGCCACTTCAAATGGGCATAGGTTCATTCTGGTAGCTATGGACTACTTTACAAAATGGGTTGAAGCCGCATCCGATAAGGCGGTAACTAAGAAGGTCGTAGCAGATTATTTTCGGGACCGCATCGTTTGTCGGTTTGGAGTACCTGAGTCAATCATTACTGACAGGGCTGCCAATCTCAACAGTGACTTGATGAAAGCCATGTGTGAAACATTCAAGATCAAGCATCAGAACTCTACATCATACATGCCACAAATGAATGGAGTCGTAGAAGCTACAACTAAGAAGATCAAGAAGATATTGAGGAAAATGGTAGACAATTACAAACAATGGCACGAGAAGTTACCATTTGCTTTACTTGGGTATTGCACCACAGTTCGTACATCCACTGGGGCAACCCCCTATATACTAGTTTACGAAACTGAAGTTGTTATCCCCGCCGAAGTAGAAATCCCTTCCTTAAGAATCATACAGGAAGCCGAGCTCAGCGACGTAGAATGGGTACGTAGCTAGTATGAATAACTATCTCTCATTGATGGAAAAAGAATGAATGCAGTATGTCACAGTCAATTCTACTAGAATTGAATGGCAAGAGCTTTCAATAAAAAGGTTAGGTCAAGGCAATTCACACCGGGGCAATTAGTACTAAAACGGATCTTCCCACATCAGGATGAAGCAAAGGGAAGATTTTCACCTAACTGGAAAGGCCCTTACATGGTTCACCGAGTATTAACAGGAGAAGCACTTATACTTGCAGAAATGGATGGAGAGATTTGGCCAAAACCTATCAATTCTGACGCAGTTAAGAGATACTATGTTTAAGATTATGTTTACGCTTTTTATTTAATGTAAATGAACTATGCTTGACCTGATTCCCGTTTAGGAGGGGATACGTAGGCAGCCATATGGGTTTGATCCCATCATAATAAAATCATCATTCCTCCTGTGGTTAGAAACAGGGGCAGGATATCGAGTTTGCCCGATCTCATCATGTTTGGAATCGCCAAGGAATGGATCGCAGGAAGTATGCACTTAAATTGGGGCAGAATTTTGAGGAGGATCCTCAAAATTCCGAGTCAAGGAGGTTACAATGTCTCAAAAGCGTGTCATAGTTATCAATTCAACAAATTATTTTCTCCCGTGTATTATCACATGTTTCAAACAACTATATTTTCATAAATAATTTATCAAACGCATGTTTTTCAAAAACAATTTGTTTCTATAGCAGCCAGATGTTACTCGGGGTAACTCAAGCAAGGACTTCAGACAAAAGCAAAGGCGAAGCAAGAAATCAAGAGCACGAACCAACCTTTCCCCCGACTCACGACTTTTCTTTGGGTGCAGGCATATTAACATAACAGGAACGTCTGCAAATACATACACACAGCAAGATCACTATCTTCATAACGATAAAGGTAGCCAAACGCAGACACATCAAGCTAAGAAATGCTTTATTCTCTCGCATTCAGTCATTTCTTTTCTTGCATAGGGCTAAGCACTGCCCTCATCATTATATAAGGCTAAGCACTGCCTTCTTTTGCAGGATACTAAATATTGTCTCTACTCCTTGCATAGGGCTAAACGTTGCCTTTCCTTGCATGAGACTAAGCACTGTCTCCATTCTTTGCATGAGACTAAGCACTGTCTCCATTATTTGCATGAGACTAAGCATTGTCTCCATTCTTTGCATGAGACTAAGCACCGTATCCATATTGCATAAGGCTAAGCATTGCCTTTCTTTGCATGAAACTAAGCACTGTCTCCATTCTTTTCATGAGACTAAGCACCGTCTCCACATTGCATAAGGCTAGGCACTTCCTTTCTTTATATGAGACTAAACACTGTATCCATTTCTTGCATGAGGCTAAGCATTGCCCTCAGTATTGCATAAGGCTAAGCATTGCCTTTCCTTGCATGAGACTAAACACTGTCTCCATTTCTTACGTGAGGCTAAACATTGCCTCCATTATTGCATAAGGCTAAGCATTGTCTTTCCTTGGAAGAGACTAAGCACTGTCTCCTTTCCCTGCATGAGACAAAGCAATGTCTCCATTCCTTCCACGAAGCTAAGCATTGCCTCCATTGTTGCATCAGGCTAGGAATTGCCTTTCCTTGTATGAGACTAAACATTGTCTCTGCTCTTTGCATCGGGCTAAGCACTGCCTTCATCTCATACAAGACTAAACCTTGTCTCGTCTCATTCTCGCATATGACTAAGTATTATCTGTCTCCTCTTTGAATCTCATGGGCTGAAACATCGCCATATTGTCCGAAGGTGTCATAGTCTGAGAGCATCATCCTCATAACCCGAAGACATCATGCCATGGTTGGAGGATCTTTCAAAATTGCATATCATTATTCAAAGGAGTCATAGTCTAGAGGCACCATCTTCATGGCCCAAGGACACCATTCCATGGCCGATGAATCCCTTATCATACACTTCATGACCCATGACGTCATGGTCTAAGGACAGCATCCTTATCGTCCGAAGGCAACCTTCATGGTCCAAAGGGAATTTGCATCATCTTTAAATTTTCGCAATAACCCATATATATTTGCATGCACCGTGTTTTAAGTTTTACAGGTAACTCGGAAGGTAACCGTTCTACAAACAGGAGCAATTCTCGCTCCGGTTTTCATTCACAATTTTCACATCCTTTGACTATCTCAAACGTAACTGATGATCAACAATTGATTACCCTTTGTTCTATAACCGTTCAAATATTTGCATTATACATCCATAACGTTCAAATTCGCATTCACGACTCCACCTAAATTATCCGTTACCTACGACATTAACCTACCCAAAATATCCTTTTTTGAAGCATATGACCACTCTTATAACAACTCCATCGGTTTCATTCGTCGTTGGATCCAGAACTACACGCGGCCTGATTTCCCTAACACCAGAGATATGTAGACAACTCAAGAACCAGGGTTCGGTCCCATTTTTTGTAAACACATCATTCTTCACTCAATTCAGACAAATAGGTCATTATTTTCTTTACCCGACAACTCTTTCATCATTCTCGGGTAAAGAAGGGCAGTTGTTGATACCCAATTTTGCCCTCATATTTTTTCAAATAGTATATATACTTTCAAAATATCTTTTTTGTATCATTACTTAATTTACAAGAGTTATACAAGTATTTTCTATAATTTTTATAATTTTTTAAAGCTCTAAAATTGATTTTCTTCCATTTTAAAGTACTTGAATATGCATTAATTACCCCTTAAATTATTTTTTGATGACTTAATCATCCAAAGTTATTATTTGCATCCACATATATATTTTAGAATATTTTCCTTTATTTTATATAATTAGTTTTGTATTTTAAGCTATTTTACATATTTTGCAGCAATAGCCTATATGTTGTGCATAATCAAACTTTTATTACATTATTTGTGCTCAAAATAGTATTTTTATATTTTTAAATTTTAAAATGTTATTTCAAAACATCTTACTACATAAATAATACTTTTACTATTTGTTAATTACTTTTTATAATTGTTTTCGTGTATTTAATTTGGAGCCAACTCTGGACCAATTTAATAGCCCAAACGTCCAAAACCTCTAAGCCCACTCCCTTTTTTATCTTGTCTGTTGATATCAAATGATCAACGTCCTATAATAAACCCCTACCCTTTACTTATATCCCCTCACCCCAAACCCTAATCCTATTCCCACACTTTAGTTGCCCCTAAATCCTCTCTACTCTCTTCTTCTTTGAGAAATCCTAGCCGATGTATCTCTGAACCCCTCCAAATCCGTACGTAAAATGGAATCAATCATTGATTCACTTACCTATTTTGTAGTACTTCACTATTGAACATATGCCCGTGGTGTTACTTAGTTCTTTCCCTATTTTTGGCAAAAACTACCTCTCAAAATCAGACCTGGATGACTTCGATCTTCAAGGATTCAGACGATATTTCGTTTATATACGCTCAACAAATTAAAGAGGGATTTGCACTCTTGGTTCGATTTTCAGACGATTGAACCTTAATTAGGGTTTGAGACTCTCCATCTCCTTTACTGATTTTAACTTGCATGTGATATTTTCTTTCCTTATTTGTGCTTAATTGATTATTTTCCATGTTTGTTCTTTCAGTTTCTACCACTATATAAGCCCCTCCCCTAATCCCATTTCAGGAACCTTAATCATTGTTATTCTCTCACTCTTACTTGTTCTATATTATTTTGAAATTTAGGGCTTGGCCGGCTGAAAGCCAAGGCCACCAGAATCCTCTCTATTTACCTCTCTAGTGCGAGCACTGCTCGGGGCACGTTCGAAGCTCCTTTGAACTTTGGTGCACTAGGGTTTGGAGTTTTTGTTGCTGTTCTTACTTTGCTGCTTGAACTTGGTGATTTTCCTCTATTTGTTAAATTTGCAAACCGGTAAGTGTTCAAACCCGCATAACTATATTTATTTCCTGTTTGTGTTCATACTTCTGAACATCTGTGTTATGTGGACCTTTCTAAGCCAATATGATACTGGGGCGACCTTGCTTTGAATTTCTTCTACAATCCTTCATCAGAACTTGTATAAGGTTGCATATGTTCATTCATTTTTAGTCAATTTGGGAGAATTCTGGGTTTTTATGCTTGTTTGATGTTGTCGTGTTTATGTATGGTTAAATTCCTACATTGACCATTTAGTATCGAACTCTTTCTCATACCTCACTTTGAACATTTGTACTGAAACTCCAATAGAATTAATGCCTGCTTAGAATTTGCCTTAATAAGTCTCTTTCTACTGAATCGTTTATGTGTAATTTATTGTTACCTTGCCTTGCAAATTGATCTCTGACCATCCCATGTTACAACACTGTCTTAAAATTTAGCCTAGATATGTTTTCTTGCTATCTGTAACTCTGATGATTGTATTCCTTGATTGTCAATCCTGTAGTCTTTAGCATTGCCTAAGACTTCTAGGATAAATGTTCCACCTCTTCTCTTATTTGTGATCGACTGATAGGAGTCCTGATGTCTGCTTGTCCTGTTAATGTATAGTTGATCTGTTCTTTTACCTATCGTAAGTTTCTTGGAATGTTTGTGCTATGATCAATGCTCGTGATGTTAAGTATTCATGTTCAACCAAATGATATGTTGGCCAAATTGTGCCACTAGTTTGTTGTTATGCTGTTTGTAACCATATTCCCATTAGACAATCATGTTAAAAACTTGATGTGAAATTTGTACTCTCCTTGCTTCCTGCCTATGATTATGCTAGATTGTCATTTGAAGTTCTTTATGTTGGTCCTGAATCATGCTTTACTTTGAAACTCTATGTGGAGTGGCTTGCTAGCTCATGTTGCTCAATATTGCCACTTCAAACATTTTTTGGAAATACAAACATGAACTTGCCTCATATGTGTCTTGTGCGCCTTCCAATTTAATGTTATCTTGTCTATGTTCCTTTGACTTATAATTGTTGATAGTTATAGCCTTAAGAACTAAGTGTGTGGACTTAGAGTTTTCTTAACTAATTCAATGAGTAGTTGTTTGGCTAAATTGTTCATCTGCCACTACTGGGTGAGTGAATCCTCCACTTCTGCTTGGTATGGGTCTATATATGAGTTTGAAGCTTATAATTGGCATACTCTAATACTTTGAGTCGAGTTTGGGTCCAGGTTTGCTGCTGGTGCGAAGAATGAGTTTGTTAAAGGCCCAGGCAGTACTGGGTTATCTTCTTTTGGGGCTGTTGTTAGGCCTGATGTTGTTCCTTGTGTAATAATTATACTTATATTCAATATCTGGGCCTGTAATAATTTGTAAATAAATAATTGGGGTGCTAATGAAGATGGGGAAACGAGTATATTCTAATGCTTGCATAAAATGGTAAAAAACATGCATATAGGGTCTATGTGTTCTATTTGTTATTTCGTTCATCGTGCCTTATATGATTTTGTTTAGTGCGTTGCACACTAATAGAAATCATGCCTATAGGAATCACGCACATACTTCACTTAACTTGTCAAAACATGTTGGCTCAAGTAATTGCTACACTTGTTTCCATGTGTACTACTAAGCGTTTTAGATAGCATGCCTACAGGATATAATAACACCTGTTTTGCTAATGTTCACCTAGATACCATATCTTTAGGTTTTCGATTAATCAATCAATCATTGTTTCTATTGCTCTTAGTACGCTACTCTTTTAGATATCATGACTATAGGATCTTAATCAACTTCAATTACTTTGTTACTTTGTCACATTGCCACGCTTAGACGACATGCCTATAGGGATAAAGTATATAAAATCAATTTCAATTGTTAACTACTAGAAATCCTGCCTATAGGACACTGTCACCTGCCTAAGAAACTTGTCTATAAACTCAGCATTGTTCTGGGATCGTTTCGCTGCCTCATTACGCAGCTAATTAGAGATCATGCCTATAGGTTTGTAATGCCTTTAATCTACAAATCCATTAGCCTAAAGTTGCAACGCTGCTGGAAATACAGAATCACCTAGGAACTATGCCTATAGGACTTTAAGTCTTGATCCTGAAAACTGTATATTGTTGAATCTGCCCGCGTGCAATTTGTTGTTTATGTGTTGAGGTTAACTTGAGCCTTTAATTGTACTTATGTGTAGTCCTACATATTTTGTGAATATGTGCTAGTTTTATCATTTTGAGCATCCTAAGAAGAGTCTAGAACCACCTAAATAGAGGTCCAAAGCCTCCTGGGCTATAGGTGTGGGACGGGTAGTGCACGCATAGGGTACGACCTTGAATTGAATTAGAGCGCTTTTAGGTAAACAAATTTAACATAGTAATTGGGTAGTAGGAGATGATAGTCTGTGCTGCTGAATAATATGAGAAACTCCCACCTTAAGGGAGTTGCGAAGTATTATTTATGTTGCACGGGGTGATCCTTTAGGCTAATAAATTTAGGACCCCTCCCTCCTTTCTTTATGAACTCATTTAACATAGATCAATGTAGTTGTATCCTTGTAGGCATTAAGATTTTGTATGGATTCTCATGAGTTATAATAATACTCTCCGACTTATAAATTTCCTTTTATTTATTTGATCGCCTAGTCTAATTACATAATCCACATAGCTTAAAGATCAGTCGGGACCCACCGTTGTGGACCTCGAAGAGTGCCTAACACCTTCTCTATGAGGAAATTTGAGCCCTTACCCCATCTTTGGTGACACGAACTAGTCATGCTTTTCAAATATATCATTGAAAACCCAAATCCTTTACCGAAATCACCAATTTATGAGTAAGTTTGAAAACTATGATTTCTTTTCCCAAAACTTTCAACAGGTAATTGTTTCATTTTTAAATAACATGAGGAAAATGCATCTCTATGCTTGTATGTCAAGTGTGCATGTCAATGCGATGGAACTCAGTGATAAAACCATATGCATACTCTCAGAGTATCATTCACTCAATCCTCCCAGTCACTCAGCCCTCACAGTCACTCAATCCTCCCAAATCGCTCGGCACTCGACACTCGCACTCAGTAGGTACCTGCACTTACTCGGGGTGTGTACAGACTCCGGAGGGGCTCCTTCATCCAAAGCGCTATAATCTGCACAGACAACTCTCGTGCAGCACAACCAACTCACGTGCTATAGCATCAATATCTGGATCCACACGGACAACTCGGTATTCAAAACTCAAAAATTTATTTTATGAAATTATAGAAATTTCCTTTGATTTCTCTTGAAGATTCGATAATCATACACCAAAAATGAAGATTAGTTCATGAAATATAATCACAATGGAGTCAAGAACACTTACCCCAAGTTGTGTGGAAATATTCCTCTCCAAAGTCGCCCAAACCGAACTCCAAAATCTGAAAATGGCTAAAAATAGTGAAACCCCGAACTTAAAGCTTCTGCCCAGCGTCTTCTGCATTTGTGGTCGCATAGTCCCATCTGCGGCCTCCGCTTTTGCGGAAGAAGCTTGCATCTGCGAGTCAGCCTTGGCCAGCAGTGGTCGCTTCTGCGACGTTTAAACCCCATCTACGGTCGCGCTTCTGTGCGAGTTGGGCCGCTTATGTGACCCATTTTCACACTTCTGCGAGCCGCACCTATGGTCCCTCATGCGCAGGTGCGAAGACACCAGCAACAGAAAAATTCCAGCATTTCCTTAAGTCCGAATTTGATCCATTAATCATCTGAAACTCACCCGAGACCCCTCGGAACTTCAAACAAATATACCAACAAGTCCTAAAATATTATACGAATATAGTCGAGGCCTTAAATCACATCAAACAATGCTAAAATCATGAATCATACCCCAATTCAAGCTTAATGAAACTAAGAAATCTTAACTTTTACATTCGATGCTGAAACCTATCAAATCAAGTCCGATTGACCTCAAATTTTGCACACAAGTCATAAATGACATAACGGACGCATTCCAACTTCCAGAATCGGATTCCTATCTAGATATCAAAGAGTCAACCCAGTCAAACTTCAAAACTTACATTTCAATTTTAGCCAATTCAAGCCTAATTTAACTACGGACTTCCAAATAATTTTTCGGACATGCTCCTAAGTCCAAAAGTAACATACGGAGCTATTGGAATCACCAAAACTCTATTCTGGGTCATTTACATATAGTCAATATCCGGTCAACTATTTCAACTAAAGCTTTAACCCTTGGAACTAAGTGTTCCAATTCATTTTAAAATCTCACCGGACCCAAACCAATTTTCCCGGCAAGTAACATAACAACTGTAAAGCATAAATTGAGCAGTAAATAGGGGAACTGGGTTGTAATACTCAAAATGATCGGCCGGGTCGTTACATTCTCCCCCACTTAAACATACGTTCGTCCTCGAACGTGCTAAGAGTTGTTCCTCAACCTTTAAATCAGTGTTCCACCCTACCATGCATATACTTGGGGATGATCCCATGTCACCCTATTCTATATAGGCCTGACAACACAACATCACTGAGAGTCATTAATTCAACCTTAGCCCATAAATCTTGGAATTCAATTTCCAACATTCAGAATTTCTTTTCAAGACCTGAATCTCACATCTACCCACTGTATAAGTTCGAACAAACTATATCAATCCATAGCCATAACTCAAGATGTAATCACATGATATATCATACAACTCGCATACTCACAGTACCATTTTCGATCTCGGTAACGACTCGGAACCAATCCGGTACTTGTATTAAACCTTATATAAAATATAACTTTGTTCCAAAATCTTCGTACAATGCTGATAATGAAAGAAACATGCGGAATCTCATGACCCCTTATCGGATCAACAAGTCATGGAACTCTCTCGCCCGAACTAGAACCATAATCACTTTCTAAGCCGACTTTCAATATTATCCTTCAGAATATACCGTAATCAAACATGATAGTACCCATTCTAGGTCCAATAACCTTATATTATCACACACAACTATTCCACAGACATGCCACGCCAATACAACCTAAAACCACAACCCACGCAATACATGCACCATAAGCAACAATTCAAATGTACCCAAAAATGGAAAAATGACTCAATAGAAAGAACCATCACGCAACTTCAACAAGTACCACCACAACCGCAATGCTACAAACACATCATACATAGTAGAACCAAACACAAAAATTTAAAAAAGGATCATAACCTGACGTATCCCAGTGGCAATGTGTGACCCCATCCAAACACTGGTCCATATGAAATACCTCCAGCTACCATGCTCAAAACCAACAACCGCGCGCAATTTGACATCAAATACCCAAGATGCATGACCATAACCACGGAGAAGTAGATAGCACAATATACTATAGTCCGGAGAGAACCTAACCAAATGTGAAATCAATCATTCAACACCCTAATATCCATTTCGCTCAAATTTCGCTATAAGGCCCAAACAAAACCGCACCATGTGTGCTTATAACCAGCAATCAAAACCCTCGTAGCGTAGAGGAGTAACATATAGATCATATCAGAGAACGAATAAGCTCCACTCTAACCGAATGGCACATCCCCCAACAATAAAAGTACGGAGTCGACCAATCATACCCGGTGTAGAATACACATCTTCATTGGGCCTGCCAATGGACCCTAAATCAAATCTGGTCACCCACAAATAGATACATACTCCTCCGAAAGTCCACAATGACCTAACCGTAACATATACTATCATTTGTCTATCTTTGGCCACATTTTCACAGTTCATAGTCACGAAATAATCTGCTTATGAGAACTCACAGTCTCCTAAATTCATAGAACACACGAATCATCATATTTGTTCCCAACTCCACCGCCCGACTGTCTAACATATCTCTCATACACGATCATCCCACGAGGAATACTTCCATAATTCTTCCGTGCCATATAGCAATAATTTGAATATCGACAGTCTATCAATCAAGCGAATACCGCGATACCAACGAGACATCCGTAGGTCCAAAACACAATGTGACTTTTTTTGAATGTACACTCTGCTCGGGTAATACCACTAGTTCCAATATTTTAAATTGTTTGTTCTCCATAAACTCATTACCTCCCTTTTGAAACTGAAACGTATACTTGCACGTGCAATTCCCAATCTCACTCCACTCACCGCCTCTATTAGACCATCCTACGAGAACACGAGATCCTCATTAACACTCTGAGTCATAAGCAAAAATACATACCCGGTTAGTTAGAAACCTTCCATTTGCTCCCATACAGGAGGAAATCACAATACATAACATTTTCCCCACATCGGTAGAAAATATCCGGTTCAAACCATGGTAGAAACCATCAAGAATACTTTGAAATTCATTTGCACATAATCAAGTTATCAGATCTAAATTCCTCTAACTCGACCAAGCCACGCAGGTCGCCAAAACCCAAGAATATTACTGCCAAAAAATCTGAAGAACCTCACCATACCATAATTACCCAAAAGAACCGAGCATACCATCACCATGTTGGTCTAGCCTACTACCCAGTTGTTCTATTTTCTCTGAGTTTCTTCTGAATTACCCTCAGTTGACACTTCTCCTTTTCAAAACTCCACGATCTTTACCCAAAGCTCACTACAAGACATCCTAACATATAATTACACTGCCTAAGGCCCATAAGCCACTGTATTCTTCTTAAGCACCACAAAGTACCATAACCAAGACACCCACTCTGAAGGACCTTATGTGAATTTAAAATTGTTCTCTTTACCTTGCTTATACTGGAATGTAAAATCCATAATCATACAGAATTACCGCAAGTCCCGCACCATCAAATGTAACTCTCAGATTCTATCCATACACAAGTCAGAAAAAATTCTCAATTGGTATATATAAATCTCGAACCCATTGGAACTTTCTCGAGAGTCACCCACTTTGCTCAAACCTAAATTGTACACCCAAACAGGCCGAAAGACACATGCCTCATTAGTGCAACAACACTCAAAGAAGTAACCCTACTTTAATACCACCGATCAAATTCATACTCCGTGCGCACTATATCCTTCAAATAACAACTTAATCATTCCATGCTTTTCATATTTTCAAAAAGTGCAATATAACCCATATCCATGAATTTTCTTACTCGAGTCATTCTCGATCTCAACCTCTGCAGTCATAACTGATCCACAAGTATGTCTCAGACCAAAACTAAAATTTAACATATAACCATGAAATTAAATTGTCAATAGCAGGCTCCCCCACTTGGATCAAAGCCATGGAACAAAACATTAAATAACTCACAATATCCATACTATATTACTGCCATAATACTGCAGTCAGTTCAACGAGAATTCTTCTCAAGCTCATGCCACACCAATCATAAAATACCTTAATCTCCGCTAAGCTCGCATTTATTCTCTTGACAGTCAAGTCAACTTTCTTAACCAGATCCAAATTCAAATCTCAACACATACAGCCCGCTGGTAGAAAAGAAACTCTCTACTCAACATTATATGGAACACACCTACATATATTACTACGCAGGAGATAACCCACCTACTTAGTCTCAAATTGGCATCTTGCTACACCCTTTCGCAACCACAATTCCTATGCAATCACTTAATCTTCCTGAGTTTGAACTCATCAACACATCATGAAAACCATCTGAACACATTTCACAGTCGCATCATACTCATCAGTTTAGTCATTCCATCGCTTATCGAGCCACAAATCCCACTCATGTGGACAGTACCGGACATATGAGTCCAAATGTACAAGTTCTCACAACCGAAACTACCAAGTCTAAGCTGCGGTCTAAACCTGACCTCAAGTCCTCTAGACTGGCCCATCACCAAAAGACAGAATACATATCTCGCACCTCATCCCTTAAATCACAAGCCGACGATGTTCGGCTGATACCGAGTGCTCACATGCGCACACGAATGTGTGGAAGGAATTCAAAGAGTTATGTTTCAAGCTGAATAAATTTTACACGATAAGGAAAGAAAGATGGGAAATTATCCTAAATGCCCTATAGCATCTCGAAGATAAGCATGGACGTCATCATACCGATCAGCAAGACTCTACTAGACACTTGCTCATGACTTGTAGAACCTATGAACTTAGGGCTCTGATACCAACTTGTCACGACCCAAAAAACCACCTAGTCGTGATGGCACCTAACCCAAAACATCAGGTAAGCCAATTAACAACTATCCAATTTATTTTATATTTAACTAACTCTAATACACTCCCCAAGGACTGGTAGTACAAATCATGAGCTTCTAAGATTATAATTTATAAAGCTGGTATGAAATAAATATATCATCTGTTCGAAATGTACATAAACATATTTTTATAAGTCTAAGGCTACCATGAACAAGAGGCAGCTACCACCGGAACACAGGTATATCTTCAAATCCATCTCCCGTCGATCACAGCAACATCAGTATCCAATATCTGCATGCAAGGTGCAAAAGTGTAGTATAAGTACAACCGACACCATGTACTCAATAAATAATAAACTTAATCTTAGGTTGAAAGTAGTGACGAGCTGGAACGAAGGTCAGAGTCCAACACCAATAGCCAATAACAATTCATAACAACATGATAGAAGTAATAAAAGAAGTAGCTCAGAGATAAAATGCTTAGCTCATTCACAGTTCCAAAAACAATAGTCATGCTTTTCAAATATATCATTGAAAGCCCAAATCCTTTAGCGAAATCACCAATTTATGAGTAAGTTTGAAAACTATGGTTTTTTTCCCAAAACTTTCAACAGGTAATTGTTTTATTTTTAAATAACATGAGTAAAATACAACTCTATGCCTACACGCCAATATGTAAGAGATGTCATGAATGATGCAATATCGTACAGCATGAGGAAAAATGCATCTCTATGCCGATATGTCAAGTGTGCATGTAAATGTGATGTAACTCAGTGATAAAACCATACTCTCAGAGTATCATTTCACTCAGTCCTCCCAGTCACTCAGTCCTCCCAATCACTCAACCCTCACAGTCACTCAATCCTCCCAAGTTGCTCGTCACTCGCACTAAGTAGGTACCTGCGCTCACTGGGGGTATGTACAGACTCCGGAGGGGCTCCTTCAGCCCAAGCTCTATAATCTGTACGGACAACTCACGTGCTATAGTATCACTATCTGGATCCACACTGACAACTCATGTGTTGCACGGACAACTCACGTGCTATAGTATGAATATCTTGATCCGCACGGACAACTCACGTGCTATAATAAGCCAATCTGGCCTACTGCGGCGTGCAGCCCGATCCAATAATTATCCTCACAATCAGACCCTCGACCTCACTCAGTTATCAATCTCTCCAGTATCATGGGATCACAATGTCATGAAACTAGCCTAAAATCATGATATGATGTATCGATAAATAACAACAGAGACTGAGATATGATATGCAATGAATGAATATGACTAAGTATGAACTTACAGTTTTTAACATATAATTCGACAGTAGAGATGACCTCACTGGGTCCCAATAATACCAACATTTGCCTAAGCATGATTTCTAACATGAGTCACAACTCAGTTTCTCTAACACATAACAATACATGGAAAAATATAAGTCAATTGACTATACAGCTCTACGGAATCAACCGAGTCTCAATTTTTATGGTGCACGCCCACACGCCCGTCACCTAGCATGTGTGTTAGCTCCAAACAATTCACATAACACATATAATCAGGGTTCATACCCTCAGCTCCAAGATTAGCGATGTTACTTACCTCAAACAAGACGAATCCAATGCCGAGCAAGCTAAACAATACTCCAGAAATTCCATTCTGCGTGTATCAACCTCTGAACACCTTCATATATCCTCAATTCCATGCCAAATGATACGAGACTAGTCAAACAATGTGCAAATTAATCAAAATATACTCCAATGCTTGCAATTTAACAATTTATAAAAAAATCCTAAATCCGCTGGAAAAATTGACAATGGGGCCCACATCTCGGAATCCGACGAAACTCACAAAATCCAACAACCCATCCAATTACGAGTTCAACCACACTAATTTCACTCAAATACGACTCCGAATCGGTATTCAAAACTCGAAAATTTATTTTATGAAATTATAGAAATTTTCTTCGATTTCTCTGAAAGATTCGATAATCATACACCAAAAATGAAGATTAATTCGTGAAATAAAATCACAGGGGAGTCAAGAATACTTACCCCAAGTTGTGTGGAAATATTCCTCTCTAAAATCGCCCAAATCGAGCTTCAAAATCCGAAAATGGCTAAAAATAGCGAAACCCCGAACTTAAAGCTTTTGCCCAGCGTTTTCCGCATTTGCAGTCGCATAGTCGCATTTGTGGCCTCCGCTTCTGCAGAAGAAGCTCGCATCTGCGAGTCAGCCTTGGCCAACAGTGGTCACTTCTACGACATTCAAACTGCATCTGCAATCGCGCTTCTGCGTGAGTTGGGCCGCTTCTGCGATGCCTCCCAGCCAGCCTTCCCCGGGTCACTTCTGCGACCAGTTTTCACGCTTCTACGAGCCACACTTGCGGTCCCTCATGCTAAGGTGCAAAGACACCAGCAACAGATAAAGTCCAGCATTTTCTTAAGTCCTAATTTGATCCGTTAATCATCCGAAACTCACCCGAGGCCCCTCGGGACCTCAACCAAATATACCAACAAGTCCTAAAATATTATATGAACTTAGACGAGGCCTCAAATCACATCAAACAATTCTAAAACCATGAATCATACCCCAATTCAAGCTTAATGAAACTAAGAAATCTCAACTTCTACATTCGATGCCGAAACCTATAAAATCAAGTTCGATTGACCTCAAATTTTGCACACAAGTCATAAATGACATAACGGACGCATTCTAACTTCCAAAATCAGATTCCGACCCCGATATCAAAAAGTCAACTCCCCGATCAAACTTCCAAACTTACATTTCCATTTTAGCCAATTCAAGCCTAATTTAATTACGGACATCTAAATAATTTTCCGGACACTCTCCTAAGTCCAAAATCACCATACGGAGCTATTGGAATCACCAAAACTCTATTGTAGTGTCGTTTACACTTAGTCAACATCTAGTCAACTATTTCAACTTAAGCTTTAACCCTTGGAACTAAATATTCCAATTCATTCCAAAACCTCACCGGACTCGAACCAATTTTTCCGGCAAGTCACATAACAACTGTAAAGCATAAATTGAGTAGTAAATGGGGGAACGGGGTTGTAATACTCAAAACGAACGGTCGGGTCATCACAAAAAACCTCGTGCAACAATAACAACAGCACGGCAGAAACCTTGTCCAAACAACCAAACAATTACTTCAACAATAACACGAAAGCCAAGACACAACTAAGTAAATGATATTTCAAATCTTACACCTTGCCTCAAAAGAACCACGACCTTGCAATTCAACACCAAAATCAACAGCAAGATATTTCAAGTAAAGAGTTCCACAGTTAAGTAATGAATACGGAAATCAAGAAAAATAAGTAATAAAACTAAATATGTGATACAAGTTACAAATAGGATATAAGACAAGTAGACATGTGAAATTAGGCTAAACGTGATGACTATAAAGAGCTAAAGTAACTCAATTAAGGCATGAAAAGGAAACTACGTAGCAAAAATCAGAATTTCAACATTTAACCCATGTACGCATTAGTCACCTTGCGTACACGGCCTTCACATATCACAAATTATCACCAAAATACCAAATTCTAAGGGAAATTTCCCCCACAAAAGGTTACACAAGTCACTTAGCTCAAACCACGCTCAATCAATCAATTAGAAGGCCTTTTCCTCGATTTTCCAACTCCAAACGGCTCGAAGCTAGCCAAAATAATTTCATACTATAAATATAACTATAGGAAACTAATTTAAATAATAAAATAATGATCTTACCCAAGAATTTAAAATTCGCTCCAAAAAGTCGACCAGGGCCCATGTCTCGGAACCCGACCAAAATTATAAAATCCGAACACCCATTCGATATCGAGTCCAACCATATAAGAATTATCCAAATCCGGCCTCATTTAGCCTTTCAAAACTCAAAACTTGGTCTAAGAACTTCTACACTTTTTCATCAATTTTAAACTCCAAAACAAAAATTAAAATATGTAATTAACAGTAGATTCGTGGAAATTAATCAAAAATGAGTCAACATCCTTACCCAAATGCTTCCTATGAAAATCACTCAAAATCTCACCTCAATCCGAGCTCTCAAAGTCCCAAAGTGAAAATGCAATCAAACCCTTGATTTTTCCCTTTTCTGCCCAGTGACTTCGGCATCTGCGGCCTTTGGGTCACTTCTGCGGCGCCGCACCTACGGAAAAACCATCGCAGGTGCGGTCCTAACTTAAATCTAGGGATTTTTCTTCTGCAGATGAGGGCTCTCTTCTGTGATACCACTTCTGCGGGAAAAGGATTGCACCTGCAATCAAGCCCCAAAGTTGTTTCCCCACTTCCGCTTCTGCGAAGGAACTTCCACATCCGCGAGTCCGCTCCTACGGACACATGATCGCACCTGCGATCCCAGCTATGCTAGACCGAATCCGCTCATGCGATCAATGGTTCACATCTGCTCCTACGACTAAATCCGCTCCTGCGGCCAATTCCTCCGTAGGTGTGAAGACACCAGAACCAACCCAGTATGAGCAAATTCCCTAAGTCCAAAAATGATCCAATTTCCATATGATTCATATTAGGGGCCCCTGGGACCCCGTCCGAATATACCAACAAGTTCCAAAACACATAACTGATTGACGCGAGGCCACAAATCATATCAAACAATATCAAAAACATGAATCGCACCCCAATTCAAGCCTAATGAACTTATAAACTTTTAACTTATGCATTCGATGTCGAACCCTATCAAATCAAGTCCGATTGACCTCAAACTTTGCACACAAATTATAAATGTCATTATGGACCTACTCCAACTTCCGGAATCGGAATCCAACCCCGATATCAAAAATTCCACTCCCAGTCAAACTTCTTAAAATTCTTCCAACTTTTCAACTTTCGCTAGTTAACTCCAAAATGACATACGGACCTCCAAAAAAACATCCGAACATGCTCATAAGACCAAAATCGCCATACCTAGCTATTGCAACCATCAAAACTCTATTCCGGATTCGTCTTCATACAAGTCAAACTACGGTAAACTCCTACGACATAAACTTCCAATTTAGGGACTATGTGTCCCATTTCACTCCGAAATAGATGGAGCAATAAATAGGAGATCGGAGTTAATACTCTCAAAACGACTGGACAGGTCATTACAGTTGCCATTGCGGCATCTGCACCTAGGCAAAAACCTGAGGAAATGGGATTTAGCTTATTTTTCACTAACTCTCAACCCCAAACACCCTAAAGGTGATTTTTCCAAGAGAATTTATTCCAAAATTCATTGGTAAGTGACTTTAATCTATTTCGTTTTAATTACCCATTACATTTCATAAGATTTCAACATCAAATCTAGGATTTTCATGGTAGAAATTAATCATTTGGGTAGAATTAGGGGGTTTGGTAAATTTGGGATTTAGACTTCGAATTGGGGTCGTATTTTGAAACTAATTACATAACCAGGCTCGGGGGTAAATGGGTAATCGGGTTTTGGTCTAAATCTCGGGTTTTGACCAAGCAAGCTTGGGATTAACTTTTGTTGTCTTTTTGGGGAAAGAGTAAAGATCTTAACTTTATGCATTGTACTTTATCTCCCTAGCAATTTTTGTTAATATTAAGTCAATTTTGGTTAGATTCGATTGGTTTGGAGGCACAATTTAGAGGAAAGGTCCCGGTTGAGCTTTGATTTGCTTGGGAGCGAGGTAAGTGTTAGGTCTAACCTTGATTTGAGGGAATTAGGAACCCTTGAGCTATGTGTTATGTAAATTATATATGTTGCGGCGTATATGCAAAGTGATGAGTGTATAACTGTCAAAATAGTTGTTTTCATGCTTTCCCGTATTTCATTAATTATCTCATTCCATGTCTTAACCGTTATATGTCTTAATTGTTTTTTATGCCGTAACTTGTTACTTGTCATCTATTTACTCTTTTATTGAAATGCTCATTTCTTCCATAATTCCATGATTAATTGCTACTTGCCTTACTTGTCTTACTTGTACACTTTAATTGTCATATATTTGACTTGTCGTGTTGATTTGTATTAGTTGTAGCATTCCTTGATTTGGTACGAGGTTTCCTAATGGCTTTGCTTTCATATTCTTTAATCATAGAGATTCTTGTGAATTGAGTTGTTGAATTGATTACGTTTATTGACTTTGTTTATGGATCGAGTTGCATGTTGCAACGGGTGGAATAAGGGAGGATTGATATTGATATAGTGGAATCGGGTTGCCCACCGCAACAGATTTTATTTGTGATTTTGATATGGTGAAATAAGGAAGGATTCTGAGATTGATTCTGATTATATGGCGGGGTCGGGTTACGCACCGCAACGGATTTTACATGTTATTCTTGCTATTGATATGGTGAAATAAGGGAGAACTGTATTTGTATGGTGGGATCGGGTTGTGCATCGCAACAGATTGTGTGTTTTATATTGATTTTTGCATCTTGTTAGCTTTCCATATTTTCATACGAGATTCTGAGGACTGCTGTTTCTGGATTTACTGATTTCGAGGATTAAGTTTATTTTCATAAGTTAACTTCCTTACTTTTTCGGTGTTCCCTTTCCTGCTATTATTATTATTATACTGCGTATAGTTTATTGTAAGTGACCCGCCTTAGCCTCATCACTACTTTGTCGAGGTTAGGCTCGGCACTTACAAAGTACATGGGGTCAGTTATACTCGTACTACACTCTGCACTTCTTGTGTAAATTTTGGAGTTGGTCCTAGCGGCAGTCAGTAGATTGCTCGGATTGATTGCCTGACAGAGACTTGAGGTACAACTGCACAACGTTCGCAGCCCTGAAGTCCCCTTCTACCTTATTCTAGTTGTTTATTTCATTTCAAACATTTGTGTTTTCATTCATACCAGTATTTGTATTACTCTTGTCGCTCGTGTACTTGTGACACCGTTCTGGGATTGTATCTAGATATCGTTGTTGTTATGGTTTTCTCACTCTATTTTAGTTTATTCGATTTTTTGGATATTATTTAATTTGAATTGTTAAAAATGGTTAAAAACTATTCTAATGTTGTCTTGCCTAGCAAGTGAAATGTTAGGTGCCATCACGGTCCCGAGGGTGGGAATTCCGGGTCGTGATAAATTGGTATCAAAGCACTAGGTTGCCTAGGTCTCACGAGTAACGAGCAAGATTAGTAGAGTTTGGAGGATCGGTACGGAGACATCTGTACTTATTTTCCAGAGTCTATGGAGTTTAGGAAAAATTTCACTTTTTTGTTTCTTTATCATGCGATTTTATTCTATCAGTGATGATTGAACTATTCTATTCTTATTCTCTCACAGATGGCGAGAACACGCACTGCATCTACAGCCGGACAGGAGCCGAAGCCCCCTGTGGCAGCTACTACCGGGGGCCAAAGGCAGAGGCAGAGCTCAGCCTAGAGCTCGAGCAGCAGCGCCTGTAGTAGAGCCTCAAATTGATCACGAGGAGGAGGTTCCAGCTCAGACCATACCCGTCAAACCAGCTCAAGTCCCTGAGGGATTCATAGCCACTCCAGTGCTTCAGGACACTCTAGTCCATTTGGTAGGACTTATGGAGAGTGTGTCCCAGACCGCTACATTCCCGGTGGCACCAGCCATATCTCGTGCTGGGGGAGGAGCACAAACTCCCGCTACTCACACTTCGGAGCAGGCAGCTCCCCAGTATCAGACTCCAACAGCCCCGCAAGTTGGGGTGGTTCAGCCGGTTATTGCGGCACAAGCCGGTGATATGCCTTTTATGTCTTCTAAGGCTTTGTTGAGGTTGGATAAGTTTACCTAGCTCTTTCCCATTTATTTTAGTGGTGCACCTTCTGAGGACCCACAGGATTATCTGGACCGTTGCCATGAGGTGTTGCATAACATAGGCATAGTTGAGACTAATAGGGTCAATGTTTTAGTATTTCAGTTAACTGGTTCCACCAAGAGATGGTGGAGAGATTATATGTTGACTAGACTAATTGGGTCACCTACACTTACCTTGGATCATCTTTCACATCTATTTCTAGAGAAGTTCTTCCCTGTCACTCTGAGGGAGGATTACTGCAGGCAGTTTGAGCTTGTTCGGTAGAGTAGTATGATTGTTACCTAGTACGAGACTCGATTTGTGGACCTAGATGGCCATGCCATTATCTTCCTTCCTACTGAGAGGGAGAGAATGAGGAGATTCATTGATGGGCTGACTTTCACTATCAGGCTACAGATGGACAAGGAGACTGGTGATGATATTATTTTTTAGAGGGTCGTAGATATTGCTAGACGGATCGAGATGGTCTATGCTCAGAAGAGGGGGTTGATGTCTGATAAGAGGCCCCGTCATTTCGGTAGTTTCGGTGGTGCCTCACCTAGAGGCTAGGGTACCTTTGGTATAGGCCATCTTCCCAGGCCATTTCAGTCAGCGCTTCAAGCATCTCATAGTCCTTGAGGGAGTCGTGGTCCTTATGAACCTCATTCTGGGCAGCCAGCCTATACTGCACCATCAGCTCCTACCAATGCACCTCTGATTTAGAGCTATCACCATGGTTATCCGGCTTGCTCAGGTTAGCTTCAGCTTTAGCAGCCACAGCAGCAAGATGGGTGTTTTGAGTGTGGAGGTACTAGTCACATCATGAGGTTCCGTCCAAGTATATTGGGCGGCATACCATAGCATAGTTCTCGTGCCATGGTCCTGGCACTGGCTGCTTCACCTCCAACTCGGCCAGTTAGAGGAAGGGGTAAGGCAGGCGGAGGTGGAGATCAGGCCGTTAGAGGTGGAGTCCAGCCAACTAAAGGCCATCCCAGAGACGTAATTCAAGGTGGTTGGGCCCAACCCCAATTTTATGCTTTCCTAGCTAGACCCGAGGTTGAGTCATCTGACATCACTATCACATGTATTGTTCTAATTTGCCATAGAGATGCTTTAGTTCTATTTGATCCGGGATCTACTTATTCCTACATGTCATCCTATTTTGCTTCTTATCTGGTTATGCCTCGTCATTCTTTGAGTGCTCATGTGTATGTGTCTACGCCTGTGGGAGATTCTATTATTGTAGATCATGTCTATCTCTCGTGTGTGATTACTATTGAGAGTTTTGAGACTAGTGTAGATCTCTTACTTCTTGATATGGTAGATTATGATGTTATCTTGGGTATGGATTGGTTGTCACCTTATCATGCTATATTGGACTATCACACTAAGAAAGTGACCATAGCCATTTCGGGGTTGCCTTGATTAGAGTGGAGGGGGACTCCTAGCCATTCTACCAGCAGGGTTATTTCTTATGTCAAGGCTCAACGTATGGTCGAGAAGGGATGCCTAGATTATTTGGCCTATGTCTGTGATTCGAGTGTGGAGGTTTCTTCCATGGATTCAGTACCAGTCGTGCGTGAGTTTCTAGAGATATTACCTACTGATCTGCCGGGGATGCCACCCGACATGGATATTGACTTCAATATTGATTTGGCTCCGGCACTCAGCCCATTTCTATTCCACCATACCCTATGGCCCCACCGGAGTTGAAGGAATTGAAGGAGTAGTTGCAAGATTTGCTTGATAAGGGATTGAATAGACCTAGTGTCTCGCCCTGGGGTGTGCCCGTATTATTCGTGAAGAAGAAAGATAGGTCAATGAGGATGTGTATAGATTATCGGCAGTTGAACAAAGTCATTATCAAGAACAAGTATCTACTGCCGAGGAGTGATGACTTATTTGATCAGCTTTAGGGTGACAATATGTTTTTGAAGATTTATTTGAGGTCTAGCTACCATTAGTTGAAGATTAGGGCATCTGATGTCCTTAAGACGGCTTTTCAGACTCAGTATGGGCATTATGAGTTCCTAGTGATGATATTTAGGTTGACAAATGCCCCAGCAATATTTATAGATTTGATGAAACAGGTGTTCAAGGCCTATTTGTATTCTTTTGTGACTGTATTGATCGATGATATCTTGATCTACTCCCGTTGTCGAGAGGAGCATGAGAATCATCTTTGGATTGTACTTCAGACTCTAAGGGATAATCAGTTATATGCCAAGTTTTCAAAGTGTGAGTTTTTGTTAGACTCAATAGCCTTTTTAGGGCATGTTGTATCGGCAGACGGCATAAAGGTGGATCCTAATAAGATCGAGGTAGTTTAGAACTGACCTAGACCTACTTCAGCTACAGAGATCCGGAGTTTCCTGGGTTTAGCAGGTTATTATCGCCGGTTCGTGGAGGGGTTTTCATCCATAACAGCCCCATTGACTAGATTGACCTAGAAGGGTGCCCCATTCAGATGGTCGGATGAGTGTAAGCTGAGCTTTTAGAAGCTCAAGACTGCTTTGACTACGACGCCAGTGTTGGTGTTACCCACGGGTTCAGGATCCTACACGATGTATTGTGATATATCCCGTATTGGGCTCGGTACAGTATTGATGCAGGATGGCCGGGTAATTGCATACATTTCGTGGCAATTGAAGGTTAATGAGAAGAATTACCATGTTCATGACTTAGGGTTGGCTTCCATGACATAGAGTTGGCTACCATTGTCCATGTTCAAGACTTAGACTTTGAGTTGAGAAGAATAACCCTATTCATGACTATTTTTAAGGCGTGTCATGTGAGGTATTCACGGATCATCAAAGTCTACAGTATTTATTCAAGCAAAAGGATCTTAACTTGAGGTAGAGGAGGTGGTTGGATCTATTGAAAGACTATGATATCACCATTTTATATTATCCCAGGAAGCCCAATGTGGTGGCCGATGCCTTGAGTAGAAAGGTTGTGAGTATGGGTAGCCTCACATATATCTTAGTTGGTAAGAGGCCTCTGGTATAAGATATTCAGGCTTTGGCCAATCAGTTTGTAAGGTTAGATGTTTCAAAGCCCAGTCGTGTTCTAGCTCGCACAGTCTCTCGATCTTTCTTGTATGAGCTCATCAGAGAGAGTCAGTATGATGACCCCCATTTGCTTGTCCTTCATGACACAGTGCAGTACGGTGATGCCAAGCAGGTTACCATTGGCGATGATGGGATTTTGTGGATGCAGGGGCAGATTTGTGTGCCCAATGTGGATGGGCTTCGTGAGCTGATTCTTGAGGAGGCCCACAGTTCCCGGTATTTTATTCATCTGGGTGTCGCCAAAATGTATCAAGATTTGCGAAAGCATTATTGGTGGAGGAGGATGATGAACTGTATAGTTGCATATGTAGCTCGGTGTCTAAATTGTCAACAAGTAAAGTAAGAGCATCAAAGGCTAGAAATTCCAAAGTAGAAGTGGGAGCGTATCACCATGGATTTCATTGTTGGGATCCCACGGACTCAAAAGAAGTTCGACGCGATATGGGTAATTATGGACAGGTTGACCAAGTCGACACATTTCATTCTAGTGGTAGTTACCTATTTTTCAGAGGGTTAGCTGAGATCTACATCTGCAAGATCATCCGTCTTCACAGTGTGCCCGTGTCTATTATATCTGATCGAGGTACGCAGTTCACGTCGCACTTCTAGAGGTCCACACAGTGTGAGTTAGGTAGACGGGTTGAGTTGAGTAAAATATTTTACCCCCAGACGGACGGGCAGTCCGAGCCCACTATTCAGATATTAGAGGATATGCTTCGTGTTTGCGTTATGGATTCCGGGGGTTTTTGGGATCAATTCTTGTCGCTTGCGGAGTTTGCCTACAACAACAGTCATTAGTTGAGCATTCAGATGGCTCCCTATGAGGCATTATATGATAGGTCATGCCGTTCTCCAGTTGGATGGTTCGAGCCGGGGGAGGCTTGGTTGTTGGGCACCGATTTGGTTTAGGATGCCTTTGATAAGGTCAAGATTATTAAGGATTGACTTTGCACCGCTCAGTCTAGAAAGAAGAGTTATGCCGACCGTAGAGTTCGTGATATTGCATTCATGGTTGGAGAGAGGGTATTGCTCCAGGTTTCACTCATGAAGGGTGTGATGAGGTTCGGAGAGAAGGGCAAGTTGATCCCTAGGTATATCGGACCCTTTGAGATTCTTGAGAGAGTGGGTGAGGTGGCCTACAGGCTCGCATTTCCACCTCGTTTATCGGCAGTCCATCCGGTGTTCCATGTGTCCATGATCTGAAAGTATCACGGTAATTCGTCTCCATGTGTTAGATTTCATCTCAGTCCAATTGGACAAGGATTTGACTTATGAGGAGGAGCCGGTGGCTATTCTAGCCTGGCAGGTCCGACAGTTGAGGTCTAAGAGTTATCCTTCAATTCGAGTGCAGTGGAGAGGTCAGCCGATCAAGGCAGCCACGTGGGAGTCCGAGTTGGACATGTGGAGTAGATATCCACATCTTGTCACCAGTCCAGGTACCTTTCTATGTCTATTCGAGGATGAACGTTTGTTTAAGAGTGGAAAATATGATGACCCGATAGGTCGTTTATAACTTTACCCTTCATTTCTATGTTCCGAGATCTCGAATAGCTCTGTTTCCCCTTCCTCGATCTGCGTACGCAGTTCGTGTCTTGTTCTAGAAAAGTTTTATGTGAGAAATTGATTAAAATGTAAAATTTTGCCTTAAAACTCATTTGAGTTGACTATGGTCAACGTTTTGTGTAAACGGATCTGGATCAGTGTTTTGACGGTCTTGGTGGGACCGTATCATGATCTAGGACTTGGGCGTATGACTGGAATCAAATTTGGAAGTCCCTAATTTGATTTAACATAATTTGTTCGAAACTAGCAATTTAAAGGTTGAAAGAATTCTTAAGTTTGACCGTAAGTTGACTTTGTTTCTACCGGGTTCGGCTATCAGTTTTGGAACTTGATATAGGTTCATCTCAGTATTTATAACTAGTCTGAAAATTTTGGTGCAAAATGGAGTTGATTTAATGTGATTTGGACGTCTGGTTTTAAATTTGCATGTTCTTAAGTTTCTTTGAAATTTCATTCATTTTGGTGTCTGATTCGTAGTTCTAGGTGTTATTTTGGTATTTTGATCATGCGAGCGAGTTCGAATGATGTTTTTGGACTTCTGTGCATGTTTGATTTGGAGCCCCGAGGGCTCGGGTGAGTTTCGGATGCGTGGCGGAGTATTTGAAAGAGTTGGGATTTTCTTAGTTCTGTGCACAGGCCTCAGGCCTCACAATTGCGAGGTTAAGATTGCATTTGCGATAGTAGGTGAGCTCTGTCACATTCGCATTTGCGAATAGAATCTTCACATTTGTGATTGGGGGCTGGGGGGAGCTGGTTCGCATTTGCGATCAAATTGGGTCACATTAGCAGAAGGTCCTAGTTCGTATTTGCGAACAAAGCGTCGCATTTGCGATGCTAGTAGATATGGGATTGTCTTCGCATTGGCGATAGATTTCTCGCATTTGCAGGGTTCACAATTTTGAACCCCTAGTCCCAATTGCGACATCTGCGTCTGGAAACAAAGGTGAGGAAACGGGATTTAGCTCATTTTTCACAAACGCTCAACCCCAAACACCCTAGAGGCAATATTTCCAAGAGATGTTATTCATAAATTCATTGGTAAGTGACTTTAATCTATTTCTTTTCAATTACCCGTTATATTTCATAAGATTTCAATATCAAATATAGGATTTTCATGGTAAGAATTAGGGATTTGGGTAGAATTCGAGAATTTTTTAATTAGGGATTTGGGTAGAATTCGAGAATTTTTTAATTAGGGATTTAGACCTCAAATTGGGGTCGGAATTCAAAACAAATTATATAACCGGGCTCGGGGTGAATGGATACTCGGGTTTTGGTCAGAATCTCGACTATTGACCAAGCGGGCTCGGGGTTGACTTTTATTCACTTTTTGGGAAAATAATAAAGATCTTAACTTTATGTATTGTAATTGATTTGCCTAGAATTGTTTGTTGCTATTAAGGCCATTTTGTTTAGATTCGATTGGTTTGGAGGCGAATTTTAAAAAAAAAAGACCCCGGTTGAGCTTTGATTTGCTTGCGGGGCGAGGTAAATATTTGGTCTAACCTTGATTTGAGGGAATTAGGAACCCTTGAGCTATGTGTTATGTGAATTACATGTGTAGTGGCGTATATGCGAAGTGATGAGTGTATATATGCCGTCAAAATAGTTGTTTTCATGTTTTCCCGTATTTGGCGACATGCCACAACAGAGTTCCCGTGCCATGGTCCCGGCACCGGTTTCTCCACCACCTGCTCAGCCATCTAGAGGTGGAGGTCATGCTATTAGAGGTGGAGGTCAGGCCATTAGAGGTGGAGGCCATCCAGCTAGAGGTCGTCCCATAGATGTAGTGGTGGGGCCCAGCCACGATATTATGCTTTCCCTGGTAGACCCGAGGTTGAGTTATCTGACGCCGTTATCACGGATATTTCTCTAGTTTTCCATAGAGATGCTTCAGTTCTATTTGATCCGGGCTCTACTTATTCCTGCGTGTCATCCTATTTTTCTTCTTATCTAGTTATGCCTAGTCATTCTTTGAGTGCTTATGTGTATGTGTCTACGCCTGTGGGAGATTCTATTATTGTAAATCGTGTATATCGCTCGTGTGTGATTACTATTGGGAGTTTTGAGACTAGTGTAGATTACCTACTTCTTGATATGGTAGATTTTGATGTTATCTTAGGTATGGATTGGTTGTCACCTTATCATGCAATATTGGACTGTCAGGACAAGACGGTGACCTTAGCCATGTCGGGGTTGCCTTGATTAGAGTGGAGGGGGACTCCTGGCCATTCTACCAGCAGGGCTATTTCTTATGTCAAGGCTCAACGTATGGTCGAGAAGGGATGCCTAGCTTATTTGGCCTATGTTTGTGATTAGAGTGCGGTTGTTCCTTCCATGGATTCAATACCAGTCGTGCGTGAGTTTCCAGAGGTATTTCCTACTGATCTGCCGGAGATGCCACCCGACAGAGATATTGACTTCTGTATTGATTTTGCTTCGCGCACTCAGCCCATTTCTATTTCACCATACCATATGGCCCTGTCAAAGTTGAAGGAAGTGAAGGAGAAGTTGCAAGATTTGCTTGATAAGGGATTGATTAGACCCAGTGTCTCACCCTGGGGTGTACCCGTATTGTTCGTGAAGAAGAAAGATGGGTCGATGAGGATGTGTATCGACTATCGGCAGTTGAACAAAGTCATTATCAAGAACAAGTATCTGCCACCGAGGATTGATGACTTATTTGATCAGCTTTAGGGTGACAAGGTGTTCTCGAAGATTGATTTGAGGTTTGGCTACCATCAGTTGAAGATTAGGGCATCTGATGTCCTTAAGATGGCTTTTCGGATTTGGTATGGTCATTATGAGTTCCTAGTGATGACATTTGGGTTGACAAATGCCCCAGCAACATTTATGGATTTGATAAAACGGGTGTTCAAGGCCTATTTGGATTCTTTTGTGATTGTATTCATTGATGATATCTTGATCTACTCCTGCTGTCGAGAGGAGCATGAGAATCATCTTTGGATTGTACTTCAGACTCTGAGGGATAATCAGTTATATGCCAAATTTTCAAAGTGTGAGTTTTTGTTAGACTCAATCGCCTTTTGGGGCATATTGTATCGGTAGAGGGCATAAAGGTGGATCCTAAGAAGATTGAGGTAGTTCAGAACTGACCTAGACCTACTTCAGCTACAGAGATCCGGATTTTCCTGGGTTTAGCAGGTTATTATCGCCGGTTTCATGGAGGAGTTTTCATCCTTAACAGCCCCATTAACTAGATTGACCCAGAAGGGTTCCCCATTCAGATAGTCGGATGAGCGTGAGCTGAGCTTTCAGAATCTCAAGACTGCTTTGACTATGGCACCAGTGTTGGTGTTGCCCACGGGTTCAGGATCCTACATGGTGTATTGTGATGCATCCCTTATTGGGCTCAGTGTAATATTGATACAGGATGGCAGGGTGATTGCATACGCATCACGGCAGTTGAAGGTTCATGAGAAGAATTACCATGTTCATGACTTAGAGTTGACAGCCATTGTCCATGCGTTGAAGATTAGGAGGCACTATCTTTACGGCGTGTCGTGTGAGTTATTCATGGATCATCGAAGTCTACATATTTGTTCAAGCAAATGGATGTTAACTTCAGGCAGAGGAGGTGGTTGGAGTTGTTGAAAGACTATGATATCACCATTTTATATCATCCCGGGAAGGCCATGTGGTGGTCGATGCCTTGAGTTGAAAGATTGTGAGTATGGGTAGCCTCGCGTATATCCTAATTGGTGAGAGGCCACTTGCATCAGATGTTCAAGCTTTGGCCAATCAGTTTATAATGTTAGATGTTTCGGATCCCAGTCGTGTTCTAGCTTGCACAGTCTCTCTGTCTTCCTTGTATGACCACATCAGAGAGTATCTGTATGATGACCCCCATTTGCTTATCCTTAAGGACACAGTGCGGCACACTGGTACCAAGCAGGTTATCGTAGGTGATGATGGGGTTTTGCGGATGTAGGGGCAGATTTGTGTGCCCAATGTGGATGGGCTTCATGAGCTTATTCTTGAGGAGGCCCACAGTTCTCGGTATTCTATTCATCTTGGTGCCGCCAAGATGTATCAGGACTTGCAGCAACATTATTGGTGGAGCAGGATGAAGAATGATATAGTTTCATATGCAGCTCGGTGTCTAAATTATCAACAAGTAAAGTACGAGCATCAGAGGCCTGGTGGTTTGCTTCAGAGGCTAGAAATTCCTGAGTGGAAGTGGGAGTGTATCACCATGGATTTTGTTGTTGGGCTCCCACGGACTCGGAAGATGTTCGATGCGAAATGGGTCATTATGGACAGGTTGACCAAGTCGGCACATTTCATTCCAGTGGCGGTTACCTATTCTATAGAGCGGTTAGCTGAGATCTACATCCGCGAGATCGTTCGTCTTCATGGTGTGCCTTTGTCTATCATTTCTAATCGAGGTATGGAAATCACCTCGCATTTCTGGAAGGCGGTAATGCATGAGTTAGGCACACATGTTGAGTTGAGTACAGCATTTCACCCCAAACGGATGGGCAGTCCAAGCATACTATTCAAATATTAGAGGATATGTTTCGTGCTTGCGTTATGGATTTCGGGAGTTCTTGGGATCAGTTCTTACCACTTACGGAGTTTGCCTACAATAACAACTACCAGTCGACCATTCAGATCGCTCATATGAGGCATTATACGGGAGGTTGTGTCGTTCGCTAGTTGGATGGTTCGAGCCGGGGGAGGCTCACTTGTTGGGTACCCATCCTTGGATAAGGTCAATATTATTCAGAATTGACTTTACACCGCTCAGTCTAGGCACAAGAGTTATGCCGGCCGTAGAGTTCGTGATGTTGCATTCATGGTTGGAGAGAGGGTATTGCTCCGGGTCTCAGCCATGAAGGGTGTGATGAGGTTCGGAAAGAAGGGCAAGTTGAGACCTAGTTATATCGGACCCTTTGAGATTCTTCAGAGAGTGGGTGAGGTGTCCTACAGGCTCGCATTTCCACCTAGTTTAATGGTTGTCTATTCGGTGTTCCATGTGTCCATTCTCCGAAAGTATCACGGTGATCCATCCACATGTGTTAGATTTCAGCTCAGTCCAATTGGAAAAGGATTTGACTTATGAGGAGGATCCAGTGGCTATTCTATCCTGTCAGGTTCGATAGTTGAGGTTTGAGAGTTATCCCTCAGTTCGAATGTAGTGGAGAGGTTAGCCGATCGAGGCAGCCACGTGGGAGTCTGAGTCGGACATACGGAGTAGATATCCACACCTTTTCACCAGTCCAGGAGCTTTTCTATGTCCGTTCAAGGACAAACGTTTGTTTTAGAAGTGGAGAATATGATGACCCGAATGGTCATTTATAGTTTTACCTTTCCTTTTTGTGTTTTGAGACCTCGAATAGATTTGTTTAGCCTTCCTCGATTTGTGTGCGCAGTTCGTGTCTTGTTCTGGAAAATATGTATGTGAGAAATTGATAAAAATGTGAAATTGTGCCTCAAAACTCATTTGAGTTTATACGGTGAACGTTTTATGTAAACGGACCCAGATCAGTATTTTGACGGTCCCAGTGGGTCCGTATCGTGATTTAGGACTTAGGCGTATGCCCGGAATCAAATTCGGAAGTCCCTAACTTGATTTAACGTAATTTGTTGAAAACTAGCAATTTAAAGGTTTAAAACATTCCTAAGTTTAATCATAAGTTGACTTTGTTGTTACCGGGTTCGGATTTCAATTCCAGAACTTGGTAAAGGTTCATCTCAGTATTTATGACTTGTCTGAAAATATTTGTGTAAAACGGAGTTGATTTGACGTGATTTGTACATCCGGTTGTAAATTTGCATGTTCTTAAATTTCTTTGAAAATTTTATTCGTTTTGGTGTCTGATTCGTAGTTCTAGCTGTTATTTTGGTGTTTTGATCGTGCGAGTGAATTCGGATGTTGTTTTTGGACTTGTGTGCATGTTTGATTTGGAGCCCCGAAGGCTTGGGTGAATTTCGGACGCGTGGGGGG
>AWOL01S0046505.1:49642-61852 GCA_000715115.1 Nicotiana otophora | reverse complement strand
AGGGGGGGGTTGAAAGAGTTAGGATTTTGCTGGTTCTGTGCACATGCCTCAGACCTCGCAATTGCGAGATTAGGTCGCATTTGAGATAGTAGGTGAGCTCTATAACGTTCGCATTTGCGAACAGATTCTATGCATTTGCGATTCGGGGCTAGGGGAGCTAGTTTGCATTTGCGATCAAATTGGGTCGCATTTGCGGAAGGTCACAGTTCGTATTTATGAACCAAGCGTTGCATTTGCGATGCTAGCAGAGATGGGAGTGTCTTCGCATCTGCAGGGTTTGGAATTTCGAACCTGGTCATAATTGCGACATCTGCGCCATGACAAAAAGGCAAGGAAACAGGATTTAGCTCATATTTCACAAACTCTCAACCCCAAACACCCTAGAAGCGATTTTTCCAAGATATATTCTTCCTAAATTCATTGGTAAGTGACTTTAATCTATTTCTTTTCAATTACTCATTACATTTCATAAGATTTCAACATCAAATCTAGGAATTTCATGGTAAAAATTTGAGATTTGGATAGAATTAGGGATTTAGATATCGAATTGGAAAATTCGAATTTCGAAACTAATTATATCACCGGGCTCGGGGGTGAATGGGTACTTGGGTTTTAGTCTGAATCTCGACTTTTGACCAAGCGAGTCCGGGGTTGACTTTTGTTGACTTTTTGGAAAAAGAGTAAAGATCTTAACTTATTGTATTGTAATTGATTTTCCTAGCATTGTTGTTAATATTAAGTCGATTTTGGTTAGATTCGATTGGTTTGGAGGCGAATTTTAGAAAAAAAATGCCCCGGTTGAGCTTTGATTTGCTTGCGGAACGAGGTAAGTGTTGGGTCTAACCTTGATTTGATAGAATTAGGAACCCTTGAGCTATGTGTTATGTAAATTGCATGTGTTGCGGTGTATATGCGAGATGACGAGTGTATACACTGTCAAAATAGTTATTTTCATGCTTTACCGTATTTCATTAATTATCTCATTTTATGTCTTAATTGTTACATGTCTTAATTATTTTCTATGCCGTAACTTGTTACTTGTCATCTATTTACTCTTGTATTGAAATGCTCGTTTCTTCCATAATTCCATGATTAATTGCTACTTGCCTTACTTGTTTTATTTGTACACTTTAATTGTCATATATTTGGCTTGACGTGTTGCTTGTATTAGTTGTAGCATTCCTTGATTTGGTACGAGGTTTCTTTATGGCTTTGCTTTCAAATTCTTTAATCGTAGAGATTCTTGTGAATTGAGTTGTTGAATTGATTACGTTTGTTGACTTTGTTTATGGATCGGGTTGCACATTACAACGGGTGGAATAACGGAGGATTGATATTGATATGGTGGGATCGGGTTGCACGCCGCAACGGATTTTATTTGTGATTTTGATATGGTATAATAAGGGAGGATTCTGATATTGATTCTAATCATATGGTGGGATCGGGTTACGCGCCGCAACAGATTTTACATGTTATTCTTGATATTGATATGGTGAAATAAGGGGAAACTGTGTTAGTAGTTTATTTTCATAAGTTAACTTCCTTATTTTTCCTGTGTTCCCTTTCCTGCTATTATTATTATAATACTGCGTACAGTTTATTGTAAGTGACCCGCCTTAGCCTCGTCACTACTTCATCGAGGTTAGGCTCGGCACTTATAGAGTACATGAGGTCAGTTGTACTCATACTACACTTTGCACTTCTTGTATAGATTTTGGATTCGATCCTAGCGGCGGTCAGTAGATTGCTCGGATTGATTGCCTGACGGAGACTTTAGATACAACTGCACAATATTCGCAACTCTGAAGTCCCCTTCTACCTTATTCAAGTTGTTTATTTCAGTTCAGACAGTTGTGTTTTCATTCAGACCAGTATTTGTATTACTCTTATCGCTCATGTACTTGTGATACCGTTCTAGGATTGTATCTAGATATCGTTGTTGTTATGGTTTTCTCACTCTATTTCAGTTTATTCGATTTCTTGGATATTATATAATTTGAATTGTTAAAAATAGCTAAAAATTATTCTAACGTTAGCTTGCCTAGCAAGTGAAATGTTAGGCGCCATCACGGTCCCGAGGTTGGGAATTTCGGGTCGTGATAGATTATATTGCAGTCAAGGCACTCTTTATCAGTTGGATTCTACCTGAGTAGGATAAGTATTTTGCACTCCAAATAGTGATTATGCCCACCATTTTCTCAAGTAGTAGTTGACATTTCATTATTGACAGCCTCTTAGAGTTCAAAGGCACACCGAGGTACCTAAATGGCAAAGATCCCACAGAAAAGCCGAGTATCTGGTTGATATCGTGTTGTTTATTAGGTGGTACTAACCCCAAAATAGACAGAGCTCTTCCCTATATTTGCGATCATACCAGATGCCTCAGAGAACAACCTGAAACACTTAAATAACATCAGAGCAGATGTCACATCCCATCTACAAAAGAGTAACATATCATCAGCAAACCCAACTTGTATTATATTCAGTTTGAAGCATCTAGGATGGAAGTTTAAGTTAGGTTTCTCCTTAAATGTGTGTAACAGTCTAGTAAGGTATTCCATGACTAATACAAATAATAAAGGAGACATGGGATCCTCCTGTCTCACCCTTTCGTGTTCTCCAAGATTGATTTGAGGTCTGGGTATCACAGTTGAAGATTCGGGACTCGGATATTCTTAAGACAACTTTCAGGGCCCGTTATGGTCATTATAAGTTCATGTGATGTCTTTTGGGCTGACCAAAGCCCCAACAACATTCATGCATCTGATTAATAGTATATTTCAGCCTTATCTTGGCAGGAAAAGGAGGGGTTGGTGTGACATCAATCACTATAGAATATGAAACAGTTCTCACATAAGTCATTATCCACTTGATAAAAGTAGCAGGAAAGTTTAACCCAATGAGGACTTGTTCCGGGAAGGTCCATTCTACTAAGTCATAGGCTTTTGCATATCTATTTTGAGCATGCGTCTGGGTGATATACCCTTCCTCCCATAGCCTTTAACTAATTCATGAGCAAGGAGTATGTTGTTAGTTATGATTCTGACAGATACAAAAGCAACTTGGTTGTTATCAACAAGGAAATTCATGACATCTTGTAACCTTCTAGATAGCATCTTAGAGATTATCTTGTAGATAGTAGTGCAACATGAAATAGGCATGTAATCTTTAATAGAGGAAATGTTTGACTTTAGAAAATAAAAGACTACGATTGTTGCAATATTTTTTCGGTCTCGATTATTTTCTTGACGCAAATTTATTGTCTACAGTGATATTGTTCGCTTTGGGCCAAACTCGTACGGTTTTTCCCAAAAAACCTCACACCATTAAGAGTATCCAACTCCTTATAAGTAGCTTTTTTTATTTTCTACTTTCTATGTGGGACTTTGTTCACACACACCCAATAGTCTGAACCTTTGTGGAGTACGAGGATTAAATTAACTAATTGCGTGAATTCTGACATAATTTTTTTAAGTTGCTTAAAAAAATTACCTATTTAGAAACTATATAAAAAGTATTGTAAGTCACAATAACTAAGAATCCAGAATATTTAAAAACTATTTACAAAAAATATTGTCAAAGAAAATCTTGTTTGACTCCCCAGATAGTAACAAATTTGTTCTTTTTTAAACGGATAGAGTAGTATATTTGACCATGATGTTTAAAAACTAAACTTCGGGCATGACAAAATTAATGGCACCAATTATCAAAATGATAATAATAAGAGATCATTTCTTTGCAGCCATAATCCAAAAGTGTTTCGTTTTAAAGAATTTTAAGCCATGTTAAATCATAAATCATTTTTTCCTAAAATCGTCTAAGCTCTAGCAGAACAAGTCCATAGAAGAAAATATTTGTTAAATTAGAATATTACCCCGTCAATTTTAATTAATTAACTAATTATAATGTAATATGTAAGTCAGTTATACATTATTTGGTTTAGCTTCTTTGATGAACACTTACGTACGTGTATTATCCTGACGGTTGGCTCAAGAAAACGTGATATTTATTTTTCAGTACTTAAACAATAACATCGAAGGTGTGTTCATATTTAATTTTTTGCTGCAATATAATTATGTATGTTTCTTAACAGTCTATCTATATATTTTAACAGCTTATATCTCGATTTTTGATTCTAATACAGAACGTAGGTTTGCATGCATGTAATAGAATGAAATAAAACGAACTGTTATAATTCATGAAGCATCTTTTAGGTCTATAAACATGTTTATTCATTAAAATTCGTCCAAATGCTATGACACTTTTTCTTGAATAAAAGTACTGAGAGAAAATTGGAGAAAGCAGAAGAAATAATATTACAATGGATTTAGCATACAATATACCCTGATAGTATATCATTCTTTTTAACATAATAACATATAATATATCCTGAAGCATTGCCATCGGTACCACTGATTTGCTCTCTTTGTCAATACTAATACTAGTTGGGGTAATTAATATAATAATTAGAGGTGTATAATATTTTACTAAAACCTCAACCAATTTAATTGTCATTTAAACCATTGACGACACGAAGTACAGAAACATCTGCTTCCACAATGCAGCAGTCCCCCACAACAATACAGCCTTTCTTTGGATCCTTTAATTCACTTAGCGTCCATCCCCAAAAGCAACAAGCAGCTGAAAACCAATATGAACCAACTGCAAGAGAAAAATGTCAAATTTATCAAAAGCAAGAGAAACAAAAACCTATCAAATATCTACTGCTTCTAATCATTTAGATGATTGATTATTTGATAATCAACTAAATTTAATCAATTTTATTAAAATAAATTGATTATTTGCACAAAGACACTAATTTTAACAATAAGATTTTACTAAAGTGATACAAGAACTCCACCAAGGTGCTAGGCATGAAAGATGACAAACACAAATTACCCATATTTGATATCCTATTTTCTTTTTTAAACAAGAAAAAACTGTGAAAGTCTCTTGAAAAGAAACTAAAAATTGTCTATTCATTGCTCAATTGGGCAAGATTGACCCCTAAAAGACTACTATAAAACATATCATCATTTTAAGCTCAGATATGACCTCATGCATTTACCATAATTTCATCAACAACCACCTGGATGATGGTGTAAGTTCTGGTAGCTCGATTGTTTGCCAATGATTCAAAATGCCTTAGGAAAGAAGGTTTATTTTCGATTTATTTTTCCTTTGATCGCTTTGCATTGCTAACATCTCCAACTCGGTATTGTATCTTAACCTCAATGCATACTACACCCACTCAACCGTGAGAAATGACAATTCACTAAAAACACTTCTTTTGTTTTGACATTTATGTGAGTGTGTGTGTAACATTATATCCTCTTTCGGTAACCTACAATGTAAACAAGATTTGGTGGATATGGATCATATTGAGGACGCGAGGGCTGTAATAGGCAGTGAGATTATTAAGAAAGTGGTCAACATTGAGTACAACTTCCAATATGGGATAATTACTCTACTTTAGCCCGAGGCTCTTGCTTAAAATTAGCAATGTTAATGATATATGCAGCACAGAAATGTCTGTACCACCCTTCAGTGCCTTAGCCCCCACCCACACACACAAGCCCTTGTTACGCGTGTCAACAGGAATAACTCCACCTTAGGTTTATGTGGAAGGAGAGTGTACACAAGGGAAGATCTAGGAATTTAAGAAGATGAGCACACTATTACAAAGAGGTGGATCCAAGATTAAAATTCAACGGGTTCAATCTTTATGTTCTTAACAATTAGACCGATTATATTTTTGAAATTATAGGTTCAATCTTTTTATAATTTTCTTAATGATTTTTCCATGTTAAAGAAAGTTTGGATCAATTGAACCGTACCCATTGACACATACTACATCTTCTATTGCTACTAGTTTTAATATAGACATTTGATTTAATATATAAAATTTCAAGGTAATGGAGAATAGGGATTTCAATGTATCAGACTAGGGTTTTTGAAAGAATAAATCAAACAAAGAAAACGACAAGTACTTAGACAAGGATTTTGAGAGAATAAATCAAATATAGAAATAAAGAAAAAGAAAAATGTATGATGTCAGATTTAACCACCACCTCATTTATAAAGATGCATCGAACAACCATTGCACCACATATAATTAAATAGTTTTGTAGAGATATAACATTACTATACATGGTCGAGGGATGTATGGAGTCACGTAAATCCATATCCCTCCACATGGATCCTCCCTTGAGTGTACTGACACTGGTTTAATGAAGATGCCTCTGAGGTCGAAAACATGAAAATGACTATTTGGCAAGTTGAACTAAGGCCAGATGTTTGAACAATGGGATACTTAAATCGACACGTTACCAACAAATGCGGGAACCAAAAAACAGTTCAATAAATAAAGAAACAAGAGGACGTACCAGTCATCTTGCGATGTGCACCACTAATCTGGTCTTTGACAGAAATGCTATATTTTCCGTGGACCCTTTTTCGACAATCAAATCCTTTAGCACCAACTAATTCAAGATAGATGGAGATGCTCTCGCCATTTTGTCCACTACAACCTGTAGGATATAGCAAAATTTTCCTGCATCCAAACACATCAAATTGCATTTACACTACAAAGAGAAGAATGTGTGAAAGAAAGAAAAATATATGACAGATATAAAGGACATGAACAACTATACCATTTGTAACCGCCAACAGTAAACTCCTCAGAAAACAACTCATTCTTTAATTTTGTGAATTCAAAAATATTCCATTCGTGCTTATAAGCCTTGAGATCTTTCAACAACAACATACATTCACCTACTCCATGATTACTGGTGACATATACATCTACTCCGAAGATACAACTGTCATTAACAAGGTAACCATTAGAGGGATCTTTAAATGTTGCACGGGAGATGCATTTTGAGAAACCCCATTCAGTCTTGATAGTTGATATTGCGAAAACGCCTCTCCATTCCTGCATGAAAATATGTATTTTCCTAGAAAATGTTACTGACATAGTAAACATTGCCTATCTAAATCGAAAGTTTTCTATTTATACTAATTACTAATTTATATATTCTGGTAAATCTTCCGAAGACATTAGGAAGAAGAATGTCACAAAGAGAAAAAGTATTATACCTCTTATTACAACATAGTTGTCATGAATTTGATCAAATATCAAGAAGCTAAATGTGGCATTCACCTCCCAACCAGCATGTAGGGAGCTAGTCCCAACAATGGCCAAGTATATAGATATATGGTCATGTCCTGATCCACCTCCATAAGGATAAATGATAATTTTCCTGTCCCAATTAGTCCATGAACAGTTCAAGATATTCAGAACCAAATGAAAACGGAAATGATATCGAAGAAAATGTACAGACAAAGAAAACAATTTTAAATATCATTTACAGAAAAATCATTCATGCTATACCTTGTAATTAAAAAGTTCTACTCGATTGTGTCCAGCTTTCAAAACCTCTACCCGAAAACCCAAATGAGAGAAACAAAAAACACACGACAGAAAAAGAAAATCATGACTAAGTAAAACACAATGCACACAATATCAAGGAATTATATAGCAAAAGAACTTGAAAATGAAAACGGTGCAGCAGGTTTTATTGGGAAATATATAACCTTCCTATGCTACAGAAGACACATTTCTTTTGCCTTTTCTGTTATGGAAAGAAGGTAGTATGTAGAGGCGGACTCACGTTGAGGGTTGAGGGGTCACGGGACCCCGTTAGCCTCGGCAAAAACCCTATATATATATATATATATATATATATATATTATATTTATATGTACATATAGATGGGACCCCTTAAATATTTTAGTTGTGACCCTAGACACAAAAGAGATGAATGGCAGAAGTGATTTAGTGGGGCGCTTTAGTTCCATCCTTTGTTGGATAACGTGGGTTCGATACCCAACTTCAGCGTCTTCTCCTCCTTTCTAAGGCAGAACAGCCTGACAAACACCTCTACTTATTCGGTTTTGATATCCCGGTCGGTCGTTTTAAAAGTAATAGCCCCGATTCTCTATTTACTGCTTCTCCCATATCTATTTCTGCTTTTGTAACTTGCCGGGAGGTTTCGTTTTGGTTTTTGGAGTGTTTTGGGACACTTACTCCCTAAATGGAGGTTTAAGCCTTAGGATTTGGACCGTAGTCGGAACTGTGTGAAGACGACTCCGGAATAGAATTCCGTCGGTTTCGTTAGCTCCGTTAGGTGATTTTGGACTTAGGAGCGTGTCCGAATTGTGTTTTGGAGGTCTGTAGCTTATTTAGGCTTGAAATGGCCAAAGTCGAGTTTTTGGAGATTTAGACCGGTAGTGAAAATCTTGATATTGGGGTCGTATTCCGATTTCGGAAGTTGGAGTAAGTCCGTAGTATTAAATATGACTTGTGTGCAAAATTTGAGGTCAATCGGACATAGTTTGGTTGGTTTCGGCATCGGTTGTCGAATTTGGAAGTTTCAAGTTTCTTTAAGTTTGAATTGGAGGGTGATTCGTGATTTTAACGTTGTTTGATGTGATTTGAGGGCTCGACTAAGTTCGTATGGTATTTTAAAACTTGTTGGTATGTTTGGTTGAGGTTCCGGGGGCCGGGTGAGTTTCGGGTACTTAACGGACTAGTTTTTAGACTTGAAAGATAGCAGATTTCTGGTATTTTTATTGCAGACAATCCTTCATCGCGTTCGCGAGAGAGGTCTCGCGTTCGCGTAGAGCATCTGAGAAAGGCAGCTGTGTTTATTCTTCACGTTCGCGACGTCATTCCCGCATTCGCGAAGGTATGGAACGCTAAGGCTACGCGTTCGCGATAAGGACTTCGCGTTCGCGTAGAGTCAACGGTCAGATGGGTTCCAGGCACGATAGCCTACGTGTTCGCGATGAGTGTCCCGCATTCGCGTAGGGTCAGGCTAGTTGAGCTTCGCATTCGCGATGAGTATATTTTTGGTCTGAAGCAGATTGTGCTTCGCGAACGCGAGGCTTTGACCGCGTTCGCGAAGAAGGATTTCCTGGGGAGTACTTAAACATTCCAAAAACGGGGGTTTTGCCATTTTACCAAAAAACTTGAGATAGGGAGCTTGGATTTGGACGAGATTTTAAGGTATTTTTAGAGATATCGATTGGGTAACGATTCTTAACTCCTTTATGGTTATATCCCACTAATCTATCATAATTTTCTCTTTAATTTCGTATTTTTGGGGTTGAAATTGGGAAAAATTTTGAAGAACTTCAACAAAGATTTTTCGAGTTTTGAAGGGGATTTGTGGTCGGATTTGAGTAAATTTTATATGATTAGGCTCGTGAGCGAACGTGTATTCCGATTCTGAGACGTGGGCCCCACGGGCGATGTTTGAGTTAATTTCGGAATTTTTGTTAAAGTGTTGATTTCATTAATTAGATGAGTCTATTATGGTTGTATTTATGATATGTAATTGCTTTTGGCTAGATTTTGGCCATTCGGAGCCGGATATTCGTGGGAAAGGCATTGTGACCGATTGATTGAGCTTGGTTCGAGGTAAATGGCTTGTCTAACTTTGTGGTGGGGGGTGGGGGGGGAATCCCCTTAAGATTTGGAACTATTGTGATATGTGAGCGCCGTGTACGTGAGGTGACGAGTACGTACACGGGCTAGTTGTGGAAAAAAATCCGATTTTCTTACTGAGCAGCAACCTGTTTTCCTTCTATTTTGAGTTATACCATTTTAATGAGTATTAAGCTATTTTTCATTCTTAATTGAGTTATTCCAATATGTGTAGCTATCCTGTTTAGTCTAATACAGCATGTCTACGTGTCTTAAGTGCTTATGTGAACTCTGTGCAGCATGCGTAGTGAATTTCCTGATTCTTCCTTGATTGATACTTAGTCTAAATCGTAAGATTTCGTGATGTAGTTGTATTTCTATTGTTTGCGCTGCATATTTACTTTGGGACTACGGAACGATATTCCGGGAGATCCCCCTGTACTGCATATTTACTTTAGGACTACGGAACGGTATTCCGGGAGATCCTCCTGTACTGCATATTTACTTTAGGACTACGAAACGGTATTCCGGGAGATCCCCCTGTACATTTACGTTTGGGACTACGAGACGGTATCTCGGGAGATCCTCTGTTGTGTTTCTGTGTACTGAGTTGTTACCTTCTATGATTTCATTGTTGTTAAATTTCAGCCTTTATTTTATAGCGATATTACACTCTATATTATTTTGTTTTATATTTACCAGTGAGGCCCTGACCTGACCTCGTCACTACTCGACCGAGGTTAGGCTTGGCACTTACTGGGTACCGATTGTGGTGTACCCATGCTACTCTCTGCACATATTTTTCGTGTGCAGATCTAGATACTCCTTATCAGCCGCACTATCAGTGAGCCGGGACAGCTTTGGAGACTTCAAGGTATATATGCCGCGTCCGCAGACCTCGGAGTCCCCTTCTGCTCTTTCTCATGTCCATTATCTTCTGTATTTTTCCTTTGTTAGACTCTGATGTATAGAGACACTAGATTTTTCTTCTGTAGTTTTTGATTCACCATATTTCGGGTTTTAGAATTGTTGTGTATTTTTGAATAGTTGGTTGAATTTATATTTTTATGTCATTATTCCGCAAAATGTTAAGCTTACCTAGTTGTAGAGATTAGGTGCCGTCACAACGTCACACGGAAGGGAAATTGGGTCGTGACATCCTCGTACTTAATGATGTTTCATCTAGATATTTCTGCTCATTTAAAGGCAATATTTTAAACCCCTCTGACTATGCGTGTTCCTCAATCATTTTATTGTATTATCCATGTCACATAAAAATATTCCACGTTATTTGTTTTCTTCACAAAGATTATTTTAAAAAAATGAATCCCGAAGTAGCCTGTTTTTCTCTCTCACAAGCACCTTCACGCCTTTTTCTTTCTGAATACCAGTGTCCGCCATTTGAGAGCTAAATTTCATCTCCTATTCTCTTTCACTTCTAACTCAAAATACATCATTTTCCTTTCTTAAAATTTGCAAAACCAAATCCATCTGTTTTCATAGAAACCCATTAAACAGTTCACTTTGTTCACTTCCATTAAAATTAGATACAACAAAAATATTCAATTCAATCTCTGTAAATTCTCAACATGGTACCTTCAGATCTTGACCTCGAAAAAAAAAGAAAAAGAATAAGACCAGAGGCGAGACGACTAACTATAAACAGCCGGCAAAACCCTAGAACCCCTCCTCCTTTTTTCTCTAATTTCTACTTTCCGAAAATATTGTCAATAACCCAACTCCTTTATATAGTAGACTTCAGATCAGTAAACAAGAACTTTCAAATAAGTGAAAAATCAAAATTATATCTCTTAAATCAAGTTACCGGAAAATCCATTATTTCACAACAACAAATCTGGATCTCTGTTTTCGACAAAACGTTCCTCCAGTGACTGCCCATATTTGACTTTATTTTGAGGTCAACGAGAAAAGACAAGTGAAAGGAAAATGGATAGAAAGAAAATAAATTGGACAGGGAGAAGAAAAGATATGTTGATCGTTTTGGGGAGGGGGGAGGATGAGAAAGAGTAAAAACAATGGGGAGGGGGGAAGTACCTCGGTGGAGGTGAAATTTTTGTGTAAGAATAATTTTTTCATTTTTTCTATTTTTTATTATTATTTTAATTAGAATTATCAAAGTTACTCGCTTCTTAAAGCGTGCACAATCACGCATTTCACCCAACTCAGCAAAACACATGCCATATAGGCTTGGTCAATGGTCAGAGGGGTTTAAAATATTACCTTAAAATGAATAGAAGTGTCTAGATGAAATATCATTAAGTACGGGGACCGGGATGTCAAAACCGAACAAGAAGAGGTGTCTGTCAGGCTATTCTGCCCCTTTCTAATATAAATACAACATAATTCATATTTAATATCAAATTACTTTATTTTTACTTTTATATTTTTTTTGAATTCAATTATAGTTTACTACTAATACATAATAGTCAATTTAATTTTAAAAAAAAAAAAAATCAAATCCATCCCTTAAATTTAAAAGCCTCAAATTGCAACTTATCGCTCCGCAAATAGAAAAGGTACAACCTTCTTCCACAATTACTTTGACACCGTCTCGATAATGGAAGCTAAGAGTTTGAGAATCTTCTTTAGTTCTTTAGCAGCTAAGAGTTTGAGACTCTTGTTCAGTTCTTTGACTATTAACATACTCTTAATCTTAATTTTTTTGTAAGTTTTCCTTTAGATCACCCCCCCCCCCCCCC